>JADLZK010011231.1:0-297172 GCA_015847255.1 Hyparrhenia diplandra
AAAAAAAAAGGTGCAAATTTTCCCTAATCCCCGATGGCGACGGGACACTAACACGCTACTTCCGAGTCACCTGAAAACTGAAAATTGCTTCCAACAGACGATCAAAACACCGAAGCAGAAGATTTTTTCCCCTCGAACAAACGGAAGAAGAAAAATCACAAGATTAGATCACGGAACAGCCTTTCCCCAACCTCCAGACGCTACGAAAAAGGAATGAAAAAAGAACAACCTAACCAAGCCCAACTACACGACTCGGATTGACCACCGGCCTCCGACGAGGTGCGGACGCCTCGACTCTCCTCTCCTCCGGGCTCCAGATTCGGCGCTCCAGGACGGCAAGAACCACATCCCAGCGAACGAATTCCGGCCCCCACAACAGTAACCGGCCCCCAGAGAAGAGATCACAAGCAGCCATGACCGCACAAACCCACAGATCAGAGCAAAGGCGGCGCCTTTGAGGAGCAGGGGAGCCGAATCCGGCGTCAAAATCGCACCTTTGCGTGTCCCGGCGGCGGAGGGAGGCAGGGGAGGGAGACGACGCCGGAGAGGAAGCTGCACGGCGGCGGGAGGCGAGTAGGGTAGGCGTTCCGACGGACGGAGGTGGCTGTGCCGGTCACCAGCGGTGAGCCGTGAGCTTATATACAGGAGCAGCTGCTTCAGCGAGTCTACTGTCCTCCTCCTCCTCCGTGTGGCGTTGGTCGTCTCGTCAGAAAACTCCGAATGCGTGTCTTTCGAGAGCAAAAGGCAAACCCCCATGTGCTTCTTCCCATTTTTCTCCTATTTTTTCGTTTTTAAACAACTCCGAGGCTTTCGTCTCACGCTCGGAGAACTTTCAGTTGACCACGTCCCACTTTCAACTGGTCAAATCAAATTCGAAAAACGTCGGCGATGAGCTTTCAGCGCATCAGCTCTTTGGAACCCTGAAAATGTTTGTTTTCAAAATTGAAAAACTAAGGGCGTGTTTGGCTCCCGCCACGGCGGCTGCCGCGTCGCTTGGCCGGAGCCGGATAAAATGGTAGCTAGACACATGGCAAGCTGTGACGCCCGTTATGAACTAGCACGCCAAACCTTTAGCGATGTGTGGTGGGAGTGTTTGGCGATTTTTCCACGTGTCGGACTTGTGGCGCCGCGTTGGTCGCGATTTAAACATGTCCTAAAAAGCTAAACGAAGAGACTCGGTCTCGTAGAGCTCTCCTAATTTGAAAATTTGGATCTAGGTTTAGGGTTTCGAATTCGGATCATAGAAAGGAGTTTTTATTGCAGGATTTGAGGAAGGGAACTTTGGGTGGGTGGGGGGGGGGTTGTTCTAGACCGGCTTTGATGGTAGGGTGTGCTATGTGTGGGATTATAGGCAACTATGGAGGAGACTAGTTAAGGAGGCTCTATGGTGTGGATGTGTCCTATCGTGGCGACGGTTGTGACAACCATGGAGACGGTGAGTTGCAACAGTCCACGACGAGGGGTCCAACCATGTCGGCAGTAGCACAAGGTGCCTTGTGCCGTGGCGGAGGAATGGTAGATTTGGCATCGCTAGATTGAGAGGGTGGTAGTGGGAGTGGGGGCGCATGGGATGGGGGCAGAGGGCTCCCAACGATGTTTTAGCAGTTAACAATGGTATTAGTCGCGAGGGCGATGAATTCAACAGTGATGAGGGTACTTAGACTGGCCACAATGTACTCTTTTTGCTGTCTTTGAAACATCTCCGAGAGAAGGTTTGGGCACCAAGTACCAACCACTATGGCTGGTGCTAAGTTCCAAAAAAATATTCGTCACTAGCTCATGTAGGTTCACCCATGCTTCATTTATAAAAAAAATGTATTCCACGTTAGATGACACAGGACGGTGAGAGGAGAGGATGACGGAGCACCAACGATACAACGGCATCGACAACGGTGAACAAGGTGGAGGCATCGGCGCCCAAAAGCAGGTTAAAAATTTTTTCGGCGCCTCTACGCTGTGGACGGTCTTATAGTAGTATGCACATGATTCCTTTTTATTTCCCATCCGTTTACTGCTTCCTAGGTTTCATAATACATCTACTTATAGCATAGAACTTTAGAGTTGGAATAAAGAGGAGTATGCTAGAAATACTATTCAACTTTCATTTACATTCTCCTTACTAGTCCATCAACCCGTGCTCCCGCACGGGTTACAGTAATTTTTGTTAGTGTCTTCTTTGTTTTATCTCTAATACAATTGGAAATACTATAGTCCTTATCAATTGTAATCAACTTGTCTTTAACTAAATGTTTTTTAATCTCCCTTTGCATGTCACCTCAGTGTAACTTTAATATGTATTAAGTTGAGACCACAATAACTTAGCTTAAACCATAATGACTCTTGTTGCAGTCCATACCTTATATGACATAATAAATCTAATTATTTAATTTAATTTTTTATTAATCTTATTAATTCCTATAATTTTTTATCCGAAATAAACTTGAAACTCATGTTGTTATAATATCTATAATGAACTCATTGTACTTCCTACAAATAAGATTTTTTTCATAACTTACATTATTCTTAACTACTTTATATTTGGTAGTGGTGCTAATATCATCAAGAAGATATGTAATTTCAATTCCTTCATTTTTTTTTGTTGTAAAGGCATTTGATTCCTTGATAGGTTATTAACAAATAAGGCTTTTACCAAAATTTGGTTATAGAATATTTACAATGGTGTGTCAACATATGGAAACTATATAAAATAAGCCCCTCAATTAGTAAAACATTATTCTCTCTCAAGCTCTAGTAAAGGTTAAGTACATTTCTTAATTATTAAAAAAGATAAGTACAAACGTGTACATTTGTTCCTAGTGAGTGCTCACAAACTATGTGATCAGGTTTATTATATATTTTGAAATAATGAAAATATATCGTAATCATAAGAACATTATGGAAATTATTAGCATTGTACAAACCATGCAAATAAATACATATATAGATATAATAGGAAATCTAAATTGCTGACTTACATTTTGATGAATTTGCTCAAGCTTGAACGTCCAAAAGCACTACATACATCATAAAGCCCACTTGAGTTGGCCCGTTTTTTTTTAGTAGAAAGATGTCAGACTTCATGGATATAAAACACCCAAGAAATTGAGCGTTCAAAGTATTCTATCTGGGACCCCAATATAAGAGCATCTCCAATAGTCATTCTAAAATTTACTCTATAGATCATTATTTGAAGATTCATTATCTCTATGTCATGCAACAACTTTTTAAATCTTGTGAGCACTCTCAAGAGTCATCCGCTTTTCTCCATCTTTGGCTAGAGAGAAATGTAGAATAGAGAATATCTATATTTGGAGATCCAATTAAATGAGGTTCTCGGAGGCAAATTTTGTCACCAAAATGTCCATCCCTGTAAATTAGAAAAAATATAAAGTCTCGTAGAGTTCCTCTATTACCACATCTTTGGATTGGTCATGTGCATGTGGTAAAATATTAATTTTGCAACACATGTTACTATATTGTTTTTGAAAAAATTCCAGTGTCAATATCATACCATGTCCCTTCATAATCTCATAAAGAAAATAACACAATAATAATCATATCTTCTTATGGAATTTTATTATCTGATTTAACTACACCATGTTAAATTTGAAGCCAATACTGAAATACTAAAATAGGATTGTTATATCCAAATTTAATCACCTGTATCCCCATACGTGTAAATAACATTAAAATGACCGCATGCTTTTCTGAAATTTCATTAAGTGGTTTAACTAATTCATGTTGTTCTAGTTTAAGCCACAAATAAAATAGGATTATTAGACCTCACATCCAAGAGCATCCTCACAAAAGTTTTTATTCTCCAAGATTCCTCAATCTCAAATAACGTAAAGGCCATGTGGACAATATGTCACACACCCCAAATTGAATGAAAAGAATGTAAGATGTAGGATATCACTAAATATAGTATGTTGTTAGAGAAACTATTGGATGGTGATTTTTATTACATATGCATGTTAAGGCTTTTTAGAGGTTGGATAGGGAAATTATTATTCGAGATGTTCTGGCTGCAATCTTTGTTCTAGGACTATACTGCAATATTTGTTAGGCGACTGATCAGTGAAGCACTTTATATGTAGGTTGCTTATGTAGGTTGCTTAACTTCCATAAGTGAATGTATTTACTTACGAATAACTCATGGGTTGTGCCATTTTCTTTTCACACAAAATGTAGAAAATTGAATACTTTAGTTACATTATATTGTTTTTTAGAGATACATGGATGTGCATTACCTTAATGACCTATACTCTCAAAAGAACCATTATATATCCTAGGTCCAAGCATCAAGTTTGCATCTAATATTGCCGAATATGAAAAGTGAGCATAAGGTAGTAACAGGGGTTATTATTATATAAAAAAACTAATTTACAGAGAGATGAAGGACACCAAAAAAATTTCCATGGACTGCATAGTCAAACTAACCTTGCAATTTGCACCGTTACCAATCTTAGAGGTCGAAGTCAAATCGATGTGATGCATAGTGATGCAACCTTGATCAGATCAAACATATAAATTTCCATGTAGAAAGAAAGAACTTTGACAAATAAATAAAGGAAACTGTCTTGGATGAAAACCGAAGATAATCAACTGCAAGAAGTATTTCATGGAAATTGATACCTCTGGGCCTCCCAAGATGCCACCATGCGCACATGGATGCACCCACCGAACCACATCATGTATCGGTAGTATTTGCCCACACCTACAACATATATATCTTGCCGCTAATAACCACCTGAACAACTTGTCTCTGCAACAAAACCATGTGTCAAATACCCATGCAATGATTTATACTAATTACATCCATTGGATACATTCACGCGTGCACTCCAAACTCCAGATATGCAGCAACGCAGAATGGCTTTGTTCAAATGAAATCTGAGCCCAAAAGGCAGATTGCTTCAGTACAGACTCCCTATGTGTCTATGAGAAGTAATCAAAATAGGCAAAATGTTCTCTGCATATGGCATGCATTGCCCTTATATACAAAACCCAATTCAAGTATCAAAACTTCATTCACAAAATCACTGGCCGCTCTACATCGTACCAGTATCAGCAGACTACGGAAACGTCACCCGGGACATATAGACGGGGAAGTATCACCAACCCTGGCTCCTTCATCTCCACGTCACCGCCCACCGACATTGTTCCAGTTGGCCCCTGACGCACACCTACATCCAAGTAGGTAACAGTGGCGGATCTACACACCTGCGATTCTGGTGTAATGTAAATATACGTATCTATTATTAGAAGAAAGGAAAAAAGCACAGCATAGCCTAAGCGATAGAGGCAAACCAGCCTCAGCCATACCGGCCCATGCGGCCATGCGCAGCCTGCCAGCAAATGGCCGATGGATACGATGCCAAATCACCCGCGATAGATAAGCAGCCAAATCACCTGCGATCGATATGCCGCCAAATCACCTGCCTGAGATCGCAGTCAATCAGTCATCAATGAGTCAATACACATACGGGTACGGATCTAAAATTTGAAGGCCGCATTCGAAACAGCACCGCCGGCCGCCGCCGCCGTGCGTGCTTATCAGTCATCTCCTTGGACCATGGTTCATCTTCAATTCTGCATCCGTCCTCCACTTGTTCATGCGTTCACGCCGTCGATCGTTCGTCAGAATCAGGACGACGACGCGAGGTGTGGATTAGGCGGCGAGGAAGGCCGTGTGCGCCGACCAAGGAAGGCGGCAGTATCTAGCAGGGATCCGGGCTAGGGATAGTAGTAATTGGAAGAGAGACCTGAGAAGAAGCCGACGAGTTAGATTAGATGGGGGTTCTGGTAACACACGTAAAACACCTGAGTTAATTTCTGGTGTTACTTTAATTAACCGATCCAATATTCTTTGCCGTGACAGAACCGTATCAAATTAACTCCAATGACGTACTACTCGGCTGATAGATTTGTTATTTTTTCCCCAAAATAAGATAGTTGTCTATTTTTTAAAATCAATACTATAATGGCAGAGGTGGGTAATTTTCTATATATTAAAAACAGATCTAATGGTCATCGGTGCCTACACACTTTGGATTCGATGGCCGGATGCTTCGATTAATGTGAGAATTTCTAGTATTTATCCTTTTTCTCAACGGTTCTAGTGAGAATTCTGCGTGGTCCTCCACTTGCCTCCAATTAGTAATAGTAAGATAAGATAGTTTAAAAGGATTCATCTGGAAGGCTCACGGTAGGGAAAATAATGTATTTATGTTTATTTTTTTGCTTTATTTATTTCAAAATATATTGGGTTTATTTTTGTTTCTTTTTACCTCTAATATTGGCAAAGGTGGGTAATTTTATAGAAAATAAAATAGATCTAATGGTTTTCAATTGCCGAAGTTTATAGATTGATGGATAGAGGTTGATAATTAATGTATCTATTTTTTCCTTCTTTCTTGGTGCGTACATTGTAAAATAAATAATAGATTTATTTTATTTTTCTTATTTTACCTGTATTAATAAAATGGCAGAGTGGGTAATTTTTTAGAGAAGAAAACAGATCTAATAGTTATGGATCGCCAAAGCCTATAGATTTAACCGTTAGATGTTTTTCGATTAATGTGGAAATTTCTAGCATTTATTTTTTTTTTTTTTTTTCTAGCGTCTGGTGAGAATTAACGTGGAGCCTTCATTGGAGGCTCCAATTAGTAATAGTAAGATTCTATTTTTGTGTGCACGCCAACCATCTTTCCACTGGATGCGCCAATCACATGAACTTTAGTTTTGGCTGGCACTGCTGCCAAATAAAGAAGCACTGAGAATGTCTAAGAGTTTACAAGACGTATGAGTCTTTTGCAAGTGAGGCGACGCAAGCATATATTGTCATGAGCGGAGGAGAAGAAATGTCAGCGACTGAGAAAGAGCCGTGCTCTTGAATTTTCCATTTTCATTCAAGGCTATTTTGAACGCAAGAATATAAATTAAAAGAATAAAAAAAGAAACATAGAAATTACGTATAGTGAAAAGTAAAAAAAACTATAGGATATCATAATACGGGAATAGATACTTTTAGGTGTTTGGATTGTGGGAAAACAAGAATGTTGGATGTGCGCAAGAAGGTTTTTTTTCTTCTCGAATACGCAAAAGATTTGCGCATCTTTGTATTTAAGAAGAGTTTTTACATTGCGTATGGGGCGTTTTGTGAGGGTAAGATTTACAATAGGCTCTACCTCCCTTATCGTTTTACACATGGCGATTACCGCTTGCTAATTCACCTAGGGCACTAGTGGCGGAAGAATCTCGCGTTTCTTTCTTTTCAAAGCTCCCATGCCACGAGGGCGAAGAGGGTGTCTGCGCCCTTCCTCTTCTCTCCGTGCCATCTCCATCTCCACCGCTACCACCGGTCGAGGACGGATCCCCCACCCACCGTGAGGCATCAACCCCAAGCATCGCCAAGATGGTCCACCGGATGTGTCCGGAGAAGGAGCAAGAGGTGATGATGTGGCCGATGGTCTCCGGTCTTGATCACAAAGGTAGCACTCGTCGCGCGTGTCGAGCCCGTGGATGTGCGCAAGAAGTAAAGTTTCATATGCTTCGGAACTTTAGAAAACGTACTCCTTCGTCTAAAAAAAAGAGTGTCGTTTTTAGGTTTTTCAAAATATCTTGTTTGACCATCAGTCTTATTCAAATTTTTATATAAATATTATTTATTTTGTTATAACTTATTCTAATCACTAGAGATACTTCAATAATGATTTATTTATTTTTTAATTTACATAAAATTTTTGAATAAGACGAGCAAATCAAACACGATGTTTGAAAAACCTAAACCGACATTCTTTTTTAGAACGGAGGGAGTACATTGCAATAGTTGTTCCTTTTGGTTTCCTTCGATAATTTTTCACGTGTTTTGTGAAGCAAGGTTAGTCTTTCCTCTAAAATGAAATGCAGTTTTTTTTCTTTGTTTCAAACAAGATCCATTCCTCCTTTAAAAATCCTCCATCCCAAACAGGTCCCAACGTTAAGTTCATTTGGTACTTATGTGTGCTTTTGACTTGTGATGTTCTCGGCTGATTTAGGCTCGTGAGATCGCTCGAACAGGTTCGTTTTAACAAAACCAGCTAAAATGCTGGCTTTGATCAACATCGTTAATAGAAAGAAAGAAAGAGCTTCATTTTTTTTTTTTTTTTGTCCAGCTCTAGACTTGCATACTCCCTTTTTCCGAAAAAATACAGTTTTAGCTACAGTGCTAAGTCAAACCATCTCCAATGTAAACATTTTTCTGAAGAAAACATATTGATATTTATCAAGATATGTATCAAATAAGGATATGGTGTGATAAAAAAAAGGTATGGTGATATATCCATTATAAAATATTTAAGATACCAAATAACTGGGTCAACCATGCATCCGGTCGAGGTCGATCGACCTAATAACCGCTGAATGGGTCTGATCCATGCATGGGGTCTGATGATTAAGCTTAGCAAGACGGGGAGATTGAGCCACACAATGCAAGCAGCGTTGACTCCGTACCAAATGTGAAGAGAGCCGCGCTACTCCTGCCAACAGACGAGCGAAGACCATTTCCATTTGACTTTTGATGCCCATGATGAGCAAGCAAGCAAGCAGTCGTCAGGGATTTGATACCGACGTGGCACTCATATTCATATTCAAATTGGGGAAAAAAAGATCAAGAGGATCCAACAGGAAGATACTTTTTTCTGTATTAGTCTCTAAAAGTACTTTTGAAGGGACTTTTTTTTTTATAGGTTCTTAGGACTAACTAAAAACAATTCCTAGGATTTCTTCAACCAAACAGCCTCAAAGAATACTGCCATTTTATTCGCCTTAGAGAAAGAAGTGAAAAGATAGATCGTCATGCCTCAACTAATGGTGAGACGTTGGTGCTTCGCTAATGGTGACGTGGTCGGAGGTAAGCTCACCGGCGGTGGGCGGCGGCGGCCTTATTTGACCGACCAAACGCGGCGGTCAGGTCAGGTGGGGTCAGTCAGGTCGAGGTCGGCTTGGCACCTTGCCTGCCCTCCAAGCTGTCTCTCTGTCTGTCTCTGTCTCACTCCCACATGCTGTGCTGCTAATCAAACTGTGTGTGATCAATCCTCTCTCTGATGCAAACAAAAATCTGTAGTGCTGAGAAATGTTATTGACGTGGGAAAGCAAAACATTTGTATTCTACGAGTAGAGACCATGTCTGTGCCTGTTTTGTTCATACTGTCATCAGACTGAATGGACCGACAGCTGTGTCATCTGCAATCACAATCAGGGTTCTGAGCTGCCATACGCGTACTGTACATCCCTCCATTCTCCCTTTTCAGTTTCCAATTGCCACAAAAAAATCTTGAACGCGAACTGATCGTCTGCAAAAAAAAAAGCCTGCATGTGGAGACGATGTTTTTCTGAAGAGACATAGAGAGAGAGAGGTCTGATTATGAGCCGTTGCTGGAAGGTAACACCGAGAAAACAAACATGGTTATGTCGTCATGTCTGTATCATTATATCTGTAAAAATATTCAGGCATGACGAAAAAATCGCATCGCAAATGATGAGCTAAGATGCATGGTAGACAGGCGTACGTATGAGTTGGCTTGCGGCCAACCCAATGATGATCTGCATGTGGTTTAGGCTCTCCAGATCATGCATGATTTCCTACTCCATATCTTGTAAATCAAAAAATGATCAGTCATTTGGCATGAGTCAGGGGAATGTTTTTTTGCTATCAGTCTTGGATTCTCTTGTTCCAGATCAGCAGACGCGTTCTTCCGGAGATTGTTTTTGTTTTTGTTTTTCCAAAGGAACCAGAAACTGTGATTGGATTTCAGTTTTGCCACCATCACAACCAAGATTCCTGCTTCTGCTTGGTGGTTGCAGTTTTGTGCTACCATTTCCAATTGGCGCTCTCCTTTGGGTAATCATCCGGTGCTCCTAACGAAATCTTGGTTATACGATAATCCCCTTCCTTTGTTTGCACACGACCCAGATGTCGGTTGCAGTTTATTCATAAATAAGTACTCCCTCCTACTGGCCATGCTCATCGCTGTCAACTCCATTGGTGTGCCCTGCCTTTGAAGGCAAACTAGTAGTAGCTCCACAAGGCCACATGTACCTTTGCCATTTGGCTAAACTGCCAGCAGATTACTAACCTGACACTTGCATTTGATCATTTGGTAAGAACTCCTAAAACTGCAAGTACTTTGTTTATCATCTCTCTGTCGGTCCACCTGCAGCTTCAGTTTGGTGTACAAGTGTGGCGTGCCATCTTGCAGAACCTGAGAGCCCGTTGCATTGCGTTGCGTTGCGTTGTGTTCCATCTTCGGCAATCTGGTTTGGGTCATCTCATCTCCGAGATGATGGAACGGAAATCCTCTTGAGCTGTCAGATTCCTATGATCGTCAGAATTCAGATACAGTACATCAGTAGAGGTTGAGAGGGTGACAGACAGTGCTCTGGGAAACGTCTTCTCGATAGTCATTTTATTCCTGGACGTCCAGAGCGCCCAGGCGAAACCTGTAAAAATGTAAACAACATAAGCCGGGAAGACATAGGCCCCTTGCCTTGGAGTCATTCCGTTGAAAAATCCAGTTGTTCTCCCCAGATTCCAAATCACACCAACCATACACCAAACCAATTTGGCTACACAACACTGACTTACCCGACTCCTTCCAGCCCATTTTGATCAAAGACTGGACTACTTGCAATCTGTTATCAAAAGCTTTCCACAGAAAAACTCTAATTTTCAATGGAACTTGGAATTTCCATTTGCATCTAGCTATTCTTGTAGGCATTCCTCTATCTGTGATGTTTGACTTTATGTAAACCTTTCCAGAATTGGAAACTACCATTAGTTTTGGATGTAAAGAAGGTTCCCCTACAATCTTTTCAAATATTTTGCTTGAATTATTTTGAACCAAAGGGAGTCAGATTCTTAGAGTGTCTTCCAAATCCATTTAATCAAAAAGACAGTCATTCATTATCAAATATTTTTTTTTTTTTAATATAAGTTTTATCATGTTTTTTTTTCATTATCCTAGTGTTAATGATCCCACAACCCCTTGGTCTTTGGGCCTACAAACAATCTCAAATTTAGCCATGTGGTATATAAAGTTCCCATCAACCCCTTGCCATAAGAATTTAGATCTGATCCCATCCATTTTTTGATGTACCTCATCCTATCAACCATAAAAAAGTATTAGTTAGAATTTGTCAGAGGTAATGAATTTGCCCTTCCATGGGTCTAGTCTTTTCTGCATTTTCATAGTCATTGGATAGAAGGTTTCACTGTTCATTCTAAGTTTCTCAGCCTGAGGCACCCCACAAACAAAGACTTCACCTTTGTGGAAGTTGATTTTTAATCCAGATAACCATTCAAAGCAGTACAAAATTAGTTTCAAGGTCCTAATGGAATCATCTGATCCATCAATCATAATTACCGTGACATCTGCATATTGGATATGTGATATTCCCCCTGGAATCAAGTTATCCAATTTCCCTTTAATATGCCCTTGCTCTACAGCCCTGTCTAACACGACTATTAGAGCATCTGCCACTAAGTCAAAAAGGAGTCGAGATAAAGGATCACCCTGTCTCAATCCCCTATAGGTTCTAAAGTATGGGCTCCTTTCGCATTCACGTTAACACAAACCGGCCCATTTTAACAGTTTGCATAATCCAGTCTGTCCATTTCTTTGGGAATCCCCTCCCTATTAAAATTTGTTTCAAAAAATTCCAACTCACCTTGTCATAGGCTTTTTCAAAGTCAATTTTCAAAATTAGGCCCTTTATCTCTTAAGTTCATGTAACAATTCGTGAAGAGTTAACACTCCCTCTAAGATGTTCCTCCCTTTCACAAAGCCTGTTTGATTAGGTCCAATGATTTTCCCAGCTATTAGAGTTAGCCTTTCAGTAAGCACCTTGGTAAACCACTTAAATTCCGCACTCCTAATGAAATCTTGGTTGTGATGCTACACTATACTCTGTTTGCACACGACCCAGAAGTCGATTGTTGTCAACAAAATTCCTACTTTGCTACTGCAGTGATAAATAAGTACTCCCTCCTACTGATCATGCTCATCACTGTCAACTCCATTGGTGTGTCCTTTGAAGGCAAACTAGTAGCTGCTAAATGGTCCACAAGGCCACATGTACCATTGGCATTTGACCAAACTGCCAGCAGATTACTAACCTGACACTTGCATTTGGTCAGTTACATTTGGCAAGTACTCCTAAAACTGCAAGTAATCTGTTTATCATCTCTCTGTCGGTCCACCTGCAGTTTCAGTCTGGTATATGCAGTGCCACCTTGCCGAACCTGAGAGCCGGTTGCATTGCCGAATCTGGTTTGGGTCATCACATAACCGACATGATGGAACGGAAATCCTCCTGCGCTGTCATCTCCGAGTTGTGTGATCCCAATCATCGCAGATTCCTAGAGATTTCAGCTGCACAGATTTAGGCCCGAACACACTATAAGCTGACTCCACATGATCGTCAGAATTCAGATACAGTACAGGTTTAGAGGGTGACAGATCAAACATCACTTTGTTGATGGGCGATGGTCTACCAGAAGAGAAGATTCAGAGTTTTAGTTAAGTTGTACTCCAGGTTGAACTCCAGGTTGCAGCGAAAATTGACAGCTGACCTCATTTGGCCGATTAATAGCAATAAACCTCTTTTGGTACTAGTTGCCGACCTACTACCACCTAATCTGAACAAACAAGTGCGCAGTATCAATAAACAGGTCACCAGACACAAGAAAGCGATTTCAGTTACCAGGCAGGTTGCACCGTCCACAAACAAATACACTCAGCCACCGCAGCTTCACCAAACATCGGCTACTGCAGCTTCACCAGTCACATAAACACACGGTGCCACTAAACATTTTAAGCTAGCAATGCCCAAGGAATCACACTTCACAGCATTGCAATACATAACCAAAATGCACGAGGTTCCATTACTTGTCAAAGTAGCTGTAGCCTGTAGCTTCTTTCATTGTTTTCAGAAATACATAAGCAGCAAAACCAGAAATAATCCTCTAGGTAAATAAGCAGACACAATAAGACCCTCACAAGTACCACTTATTATGACAGTACAAGTACAACTGATAAGCAAGGGGGGCGTTCAAGAATCACAACACATAGAAGCCATATAGAACATGATAAGCGCAGCAGACCAAAAGTTTCTTTCTGAAAAATAAAGACGCGCCTTAGGCAGAAGGCTTCTCCGACTTGAGGGGCTTCACCACCTCCCAGGTGAAGTCAGGGTCGTCCCTTCCAAAGTGGCCATAGGCCGCCGTCTTGAGGTACCGCCCGTTGCCGCCTTTCTTGAGGTCAAGGTTGATGATGATCATGCCAGGCCTGAAGTCAAAGTTCTCCTTCACAATCTTGAGGATCTCTCCTTGTCGGGGATCGTGCCGGTGCCATACGTGTCAACAAACACGGAGAGAGGCTCGGGCACACCGATGGCATAGGAGACCTGGACGATCGCACGGCGAGCAAGGCCGCTGGCGACAATGCTCTTGGCAGCCTGCCTTGCAATGTAGGCTCCACTGCGGTCGACCTTGGTTGGGTCCTTGCCGGAGAAAGCACCGCCACCGTGGGCTCCCCAGCCACCATAGGTGTCAATGATGATCTTCCGGCCAGTGAGACCAGCATCACCGTGAGGTCCACCAATGACAAAGCGACCAGATGGGTTAAGGTGGAAGATGGTCTTCTCGTCCAGGTACTGCTCAGGGATGACAGGCTTGATGACATGCTCCTTCAGGTCAGCAGCAATCTCATCATTGGTGACTGTCTCATCGTGCTGGGTAGAGATGAGGACAGTGTGCACGCGAATGGGGACCATGGCGCCACCGTCATTGCGATACTCAACTGTCACCTGGGTCTTCCCATCAGGCCTGAGCCAGGCGCAGGTTCCATTCTTGCGGACCTCGGTGAGGCGAGCACCAAGCTTGGTGGCAAGGACATGGCTGAGGGGGCATCAGCTCAGGGGTCTCATCAGTGGCATACCCAAACATGTGTCCCTGGTCACCAGCTCCAATCTCCTCGGGGCGCTTGGTGAAGTGGCCATGCACACCCTGAGCAATATCAGGAGACTGCTGTTCAATGTTCACGAGCACCTTGCAGTGGTCGGCATCAAGCCCGACATCAGCTGACACGAAACCAATGTTGCGGCAGGTCTCCCTGACAATCTTCTCATAGTCGACGTTGGCCTTGGTGGTGATCTCACCAAAGACCATAACCATGTTGGTCTTGGTGCAGGTCTCACAAGCAACCTTGCTGTCAGGGTCCTCAGCAAGGCAAGCGTCAAGAACAGCATCTGAGACCTGGTCGCAGAGCTTGTCAGGGTGTCCCTCGTTCACTGACTCCGAGGTGAAGAGGAAGGTGTCTTCTGCGGCCATCTTCTCTGATCTGCAACAGACAATACAAATGATTAGTTACAGCACAAAATGGCTAAGGCAAAGTGCGAATCCTCTTATAACCAAATGAATTGCATGACCAACAAGACTGATGTACTCCTATATAAGGGCAATGGAATGTTTAGTTACAGCAATAACTAAGCAATTTGTTGATCAGCGGTATAGACTCCCAGCGCGCAACCAAACACTGTACTCCTTTTGGGCAAATATGCTTTGTCAGAAAATTTTCCTATTGTCTGATGCAACAAAAGACAACAATAAAAAGTGCTACGCTACTAACCAGGCACAAAAAGGGCAGATTTGTTGGCTCATAACAGGACCACAATTTCAGGTTGAGAGATTCCTCACGCAGAGTCAACTACAGTAAGCCCCACTGACAAAAGTTTGGCATTTCTGATCCACTCGTACAGGCAAGAGGAATCTACTAAGCCGGCCCGAATCAGCATAAGAATAACAAATTGCGTAACAAGATTCCAGGAGGAAAACAACCACTCAAATTATATTCTTCCAATACATGTTGCGGGATTGAAAAGTAGTTTCTACTCCATTCCAAATTATAAGTCGTTTTGGCTTTTCTGGGTACACGGATTTTGCTATGAATATAGACATAGCGCATATCTTGCTGTATAGCAAAAGCTATGTACTTGGAAAAGCAAAAATAACTTAACAAATTGGAAGAGAGGGAGTATGTATAAAGCAACATCATGGAGCATAGTAAAAGCATAAACTGTCAGCTAGCTTGTAGAAAGGAACTCCCACCACAAATCCTCTGTTCCGGCATAAAAAAGAAACGATGACAAATCATACACACAGCTGACCTATTAAATTTGTTTCAGAACATGTGGTTTATTGGTAGAGGATCATTTTTCACCAACAATTGCAGGCAAAGGTTACTCAGCACCACTGCCACTTTAGCAGCAACCTTCACACAGGTATTTGACTAAAGCACTTGATGCACGACCACAGGACATCAAGAACCAGTAGCCGTTACTTTGGGACAGCTTGCAGAAACAAAATTTCTGAAATCACACAACGCTTGTGCAGGTTTCCCTAGCAAAAAATGTTCGAAGCATGTGGTTTCTTTGTACACGATGACAAGACAAAACTAAACGGGCCGATTCTCCTAACCAACCAACCAACCAACCATTCTAGGAGAAGGCGAAATCAGCATCAGTATCATTTTAGCAGCAAGCCAGCAACCAACCCTCCCTCTACAGTAAACAAAGCAAGTCTCAATTTCTGCACACTAGTTTTGGCTGCAGAAAATCAGGTTAACACATGTATGTTGTTGACCCCAAAGCACAGAATTTTTTTTTTTCTTTGTTCTCACTCAGATGGGGTTCCTTCCCACGAGATGGTCTCGTCCAACAGCGTGTCGAGCGTTGTGTTTGTTTCTTTTACCGGCGTCTTGAGGAACGCGACAAGAGCCATCGCTACCACACTGCTACCAACAGGTGCGTGTCGTGTGAAAGGAGGAGGAAGAAAATCCTTCTCCGACTATAATTTAATACGGATAAGGAAAAACAAAGCATTTCGCGGCAGGCACCAACGAACGAACGAAACCAGCAAAGCTATCTATCTATCATGGCAACGGCAAGCCCCAACAACCAGCGACTGCAACTAGAAACGAGACTGAGACCAACTAACAAACCATTGCGGACGGGCAGCAAATGAATTCAAGAGCGAGACCGCTACAACTAGAAACGCCTCTTGCTACAGGAGAGACAACGAGACATACAAAACCCCTGCCTACGGCGAAGCAGAGCAGGCATCGCCGCACCGGCGGCGGCGGCGGCTGACAGGCGCTGCCGCCGCCTCGCGCGGACCGAAGGAGAAGAGAAGGGATGGATGGATGCTCACCTGCTGCTGCTGCTGCTGGCGGCGGCGGCGGTGCGGGGTAGTCGGGCGGATCCGAGTCCGACGAGATCCGGTGGAGGCGGCGGGTAGGTGGAGTGGTAACTCGTTCGTTCGGGAGGGAGATGGATGGGGGCTCGTCTCGTCTGAGTCTGAGATCCGACCCGGCCGCAGCGCACGCCGTGCCGGGCCGCGCGCCGGCCCATTTATAGGATAGCACCCCTCCTCCCCGTCGGCAGGGTGGGTTGGGTGAGGGACAGCGACCCGTACCCACCAAACACCAAGGGCCCGTCCTTGCCGCTGACTTGTGGGCCCAAGTCCGGGGGAGGCCGCGTGGTTCGGCCCGCGGTGCCCGCTCACCAACCGCCCATGGGCCCCCCGCCCGGCTGGCTGGGTCGGTCATGGGTGTGCGTAGACTGGGACCCCGGTCGGTGGTGGTGGTGGTGCGGTGCGTTTCACGCTCGCACACTAGCATGGACAGCAAGATTATTATTGTCTTAATGACACTTGACCGAAATTCGGTCAATCTCACATAACCATCTCGCCACCATCACCATAGGTTATGTTATATTATACCCCCCTCCATTTTAATTTGCAAGTCGTTTCAATTTTCGTTTATTTCATCCATTTTTTGATACGTACTCCCTACGTCCCGAGAAAGCAAGGCGTCGTGCGTTTGAATTTTGTGTCCACGTTCATCCAGTCTTGAATGCATTTGGACGGTCTTCTGTCCACCCACGTTCAGTGAGTCCCTGGCTAGCGCACCGCAGCAGCACCTAAAGCGTCCAGCTTTATGGGACGAAGAATGCGATATCTAGGCAGCGTATTATTGTATCGAAGATGCGTAGCCAAATGGTTGTATTAGAAAAATCAAAAATGACTTACGGAAACGGAGAAAGTATGAGAGTATCCTTGTGTAAACAAAACATACAAATGGATGATCAACCAAGTTAGCTATCCTCAGTCATGTATTAATTTAATTATTAATGTTTCAATCCACCAGCTAAAAAAAAGTACTGAATTAGAGCAGGTCAAGTAATTACTAGACTACTAGTTAACTGTTAGCTGGACCCTTACCTAGGAGTGGACTAGTTAACTGTTACCTGGGACTCTTAGATAATTGTTAGCTAGACTCTTACCTAGGAGTATTAACTACGTCCTTCCTATAATTTAAATTCTAAATTATAAGATACTTTTGTTTATTTTTAGAAACATTTTTTGGTTATATTCTTAGACACACTATATCCAAACATATATATATATATATATATAAAGAATAAATCTAAAAAAATCAAACAGTCTTGTATCTAAAAATTCTAAATTCATGCGACTAATAGCTGTAACAGTAACAGCTAGGCTTGTTAGTCTTTGACTGGCCTTATTGATTGGGTCAAGCTTACATCACTAACAGTAACAGCTAGGCTTGCTAGTGTTTACTAGCTGAAATATGACCAGCTTCAATTTGCATTGGCCTCGCTAGCAACAGGTCTGTCAAACACGATGCCCCCCTCTTTATCTTTCCCCATGTCAAGTCTATATACAACTTTTTTTTTTTTGACACTTCAAATGCAGTGCAGTAGCAGCAACCAGGCCCTACAACTCTGAGATATCAAAAGACGCGTCCTTGGTGAGATCACTAGAGTTGTCGAGGCTCCGGCGACGGACGAGTCGCAATGATCGCAATGTGCTCCGCGCGTTGAGAGGTTGATATGAGAATATTATGGGAATAAATTCCGGTGAGAGCACCCGCGTCGAATCGCTGGTGGGCAGCTTGCACACCGGCAACGACTAGCGCTCGTTCCCAAGCCTATATACAGCTGAGGTACTTGCCATCCGCCCAAGTGAGCCTAGTAAACGCCCACGGTGGCCCCCCAGAATGGCAAAAGCAGCTAAGCCCATGTGCGATCAGCCAATTAATGTTTGGATCCACCCAACTGAAAAAATTTATACCAAATTAAAACAAGGTCAACAAATTTAATGGACCCGGTAATTGTTAGGTGGACTATTAGCTAGGAGTATTAATTACTCCCTACATTTATAAGTTGTCTCGACTTTCTAGATACATTCCTTTTGCTATCTATACTATGTCTAAGTGTATAGCAAAAGCTATGAATTCGAGAAAAGTTAAAGCCTCTTATAATAACATTAATAAGTTGCTAAAATCATCTTTACATATATAACAACTAAAGATGAAAGGTGCTCAAAACTCTGTTCCAACCAAATTATAAGTCGCTTTGACTTTTTTTTCTACATCATGTCTAGATACATAGCAAAATAGATGAACTAAAAAAATGTCAAGCAACTTATATTTTGGAACGGGAGGAAGTATTATAGACAAACCATCGTTGCATTAGCTACTTTAATACATAGTTATTATATGCTCTCTTAGTCCCTAAATAAATCAATTCATAGAATCTGTGCAAGCCAAACTATCTTAAGTTTGACTAAATTTGTAAATAACAAAATCTATGACATAAAATGAGTATATTATAAAAATACGTTCTATGGTATATCTATATTAATTTGATGTCACAAATTTGGACAGACTATTTCTAGAAATTCGGCCAAAGTTTAAAAGTTTGACCTAAGACAACCCTAAAAATCTAAAACTTTGACTAAAAAGTGACAACATCTTCACTTGTTTTGCATGCTTTTATGTCAAATCAATTGTTTCATTCAGGGTTCCAAATTTCAGAAATTTTAGCCCCAAAATTTTGGTTAGAGGAAATTGAATAAATTGATTTTATGGTTCTAAAATTTTGTAAATAAAGGTCTTATGATTTATACTTGCGCCTTAAGAAGGTGGAAGCAGAAGCTTTCTACTATGATATATGCTGATGTATATGTATTTTTAGTTGACAATAGATTCTATCCGATCTCTAAATACTAGTATGTCTAAACGATTTTTTTCGCTAATCTCCAGAGACACCGGAATTATTCATTAAAGTGCTCGCTAGCAATCGACCAATATCATCAAGTTCTAAAATAAATCTAGATAAATGTGAATACATGTGTCTAAGAATTGTGTTTAGTTAGAGGGACTTTTGAAGTGAGACTAAAAAAATTCTCTTTTAGTCCCTGTAAAACCAAACATGATGAATTTTTTTTTGGGAATTTTAGTAAAAAGTCCCTAAAAAGCTCCTCTTTTAGAGTCTTTTTTCTAAAAGTCGCTAGGACTAAAAAACGTCCTAGGACTGAACCAAACATGCCCTAGGTCAAGAATTTCATCTAGGTCGACATGTTCAACCACAGAGAATTTGACCGAGTTATGCGCGGTTCTTCTCTTCTTCTTAAATGTTAAAAGAGTCATATCTATACCTACTATTAAAGAGAAAATTTACGCCACTTTTTTTCACCTTCGTTTTCTTTCACCTATCCTGCCTATCTTCCGTATCTAAACCGGACTCTAAAAGCCCATGTAAAGGAAAATACCAAAATAACTATACCAAAATTGACTCGGACAATCAGGGTACAACTCACGTAACGAGACCAGGGGTTTCCTAGGCACTCGCATCGTCAAAAGTCCCGTCGCCGCGCCCTCTTTTTCGTGCTGCTCCCGGAGGGTCGTACATGGCGCGGAAGTATCAGGAGTTGAGTTGGCCGCCGATGGTCTATGGTGACCCCATCCCTGAGATGTCGTTACTCCTCGACAGAATTCATCGGTACCACCTCCAGGCGCTGTCCTTGATGACAAAGGAAGCTGTGAGTGAGTAGGCACGCCCGCGGTATGATCTTGGCAGGCTACACGTACGATTTGCTTGACCTGGCGCTCATCCGACGGGGCCGATCAACATGCACATCGAGGTGTTCAGGATCGAGCCCAAAACTATCACGGCATCTACATCCACTGTTCGGAGCCGTCGAGCTGCTGATGGAGGTGGACATCACGTCAGCCAACGTCACTGATGCATCATGACAACCAAGAACGCCAGCTCCGAGGGCGATGCCAGTCTCAAGAACCTACCTAATGGAGGAATCGAAGATTAAAAGGGAAGAGGCTAAGGCTTTGGCAAAGGCAACACGACTAAAATGTATAATATATAAAAGTTAAACCTACGATATACTTAAATCTAAATTCGTTTATGCTTTCTAACAAGAGAAGAAAAAATTTATCAAAGCTGTATTTTAATTCGATATAGGATGAGCACATTGTCATATTATTGTTATCAACATTAACTTATATTATGGGTGTCATGGTTGTTATTATAAAATAAATTATGTTCCCCCATTCAAACTCTAAATCATTCTCACTTTTGAATAAATACTTCTTGTTACATACCTAGATATACATGAATTTTATAAAACATAAAACATAAATAGATATGTAGGATGATTCATTGTTTTCCATAAATGTTTAATAGTTATCTCTCCCGTTGCAACGCACGGGCATTTTCCTATTAACAAAAATTCTTGATTTCACCAAACATTCTAATATGTTCATGACGACAACAACAATAGCAATAGCAATAACAATAACAATCATATCGACTGATCATGGCCATTTGATCTGCAAAGATTGGGCAGGAAACGATTAGGGAGGCCATCGAGAAACCATAGGCTATCCATGTCGCATTCGCACGGCGCTCACAACCATATTGTTGGACTCCTCATCTCACTCTATATTAGCTAGCCAGGTCCCTGTCTCATCGTCATCTACATGGACACCATACCCATACGCTTAATCAATGCAACAGTGTACGGAGATGGAGGAAACGAGGAGAACGACGACGGTACAGACAGACGCCAAATCCATTTCCAAGCACGGCCGGTCGTAGTGGCCGTACCCGTATTATCTATCATCTCGACTTTCTCGCCCACAGTATGCTCGCCCAGTACATAATAATTCACCAAACTGGTGATGATAAATACTTCCATTCTGATCTTTGGCATTTGGTTAAATACTAGCCTGACACTTGCATTTGATCAATAACATTTGGCACGTACTCCTACAACTGCAACTACTTTGTTTATCATCCCTCTGTCGGTCGACCTGCAGCTGCAGTTTCAGTTCGGTGTACATGTGTGAATGCAGTACAGTACCACCTGCATTGCGTTGCATCTTCGGAAATCTGGTTTGGGTCATCTCATCTCCAACATGATGGAACGGAAATCCTCTTGCGTTGTCATCTCAAGTTGTGTGATCCCAATCATCGCAGATTCTTAGAGATTTCAGCTGCACAGATTTAGGATCAAACGCAATCAAAAGCTGACTCGACATGATCGTCAGAATCCTAGAGATTTGCTGATGGGCGATGGTCTAACAGAAGTGAAGATTCAGAGTTTCAGGCCTTGTTTAGTTGGCTAAAATTTTAGCAAAACGCATTTGTTCCAACTCCTGTAGCACTTTCGTTTGTATTTGGTAAACATTGTCTAATCATAGACTAACTAGGCTCAAAAAAATTAGTCTCGTGATGTACAACAGAACTGTGTGATTAGTTATTTTTTTTACCTACATTTACTGCTCCGAACATGTTAATGTGATGTGATGGAGAGATTGCTAAAAACTAGCAAATTTTTGGCTAAATTTTAGCCAACTAAACAAGGCCTCAGTCAAGACATGCATAGCTGACCTGCGAATGGATGCACTCCGGGTTGCTGCGAAAATTGACAGCTGACCTCATCAGACCTAGGAAATACAGTATATATTCTCACCGATTAATAATAGAACTAAACCCCTTGTGGTTTGCTCACCAACTACCACCTAATCTCAACAAACAGGTGCCCATCATCACTCTACAGGTCACCAAACACAGGAAAGCGATGTTCAGTAACCAGGCAGGTTGCAGAGTCCACAAACAAACACACCGCCAGCTTCACCAAACATCTGCCACCGCACCTTCACCAGTCACGTACACAAACATTAGGTTCAAAAAAAAAAAAAACACACAGATCAGTTAATCTTCGTGGATACAAATGCCCAAGGAATCACACTACTGCACAAAACCAAAATGCACGAGGTTCCATTACTTCTCAAGTAGCTGTAGCCTGTAGCTTCTTTCATTGTTTTAGTAAGCATTACATGAGTAAGCAGAAAAACCAGAAATAATCCTCTAGGTAAATAAGCGGACACAATAAGACCCTCACAAGTACCACTTATTATGACAGTATACAAGTACAAATGATATAAGCAATGGACTGATCAAGATTCACAACATATGGAAGCCATATAAAACATGATAAGCGCAGCAGACCAAAAGCTTCTTCTGGAAAAGGGGGTGCCTTAGGCAGAAGGCTTCTCCGACTTGAGGGGCTTCACCACCTCCCAGGTGAAGTCAGGATCGTCCCTTCAAAGTGGCCATAGGCCGCTGTCTTGGTAGCGCCCGTTGCCGCCTTTCTTGAGGTCAAGGTTGATGATGATCATGCCAGGCCTGAAGTCGAAGTTCTCCTTCACAATCTTGAGGATCTCCTTGTCGGGGGATCGTGCGGTGCCGTATGTGTCAACAAAAACACAGAGAGAGGCTCGGGCACACCGATGGCATAGGAGACCTGGACGATGGCACGGCGAGCAAGGCCATTGGCAACAATGCTCTTGGCAGCCTGCCTTGCAATGTAGGCTCCACTGCGGTCGACCTTGGTTGGGTCCTTACCAGAGAAAGCGCCACCACCGTGAGCTCCCCAGCCACCATAGGTGTCAATGATGATCTTCCGGCCAGTGAGACCAGCATCACCGTGAGGTCCACCAATGACAAAGCGACCAGATGGGTTAAGGTGGAAGATGGTCTTCTCATCCAGGTACTGCTCAGGGATGATAGGCTTGATGACATGCTCCTTCAGGTCAGCAGCAATCTCATCATTGGTGACTGTCTCGTCGTGCTGGGTAGAGATGAGGACAGTGTGGACCCGAAGGGGGACCATGGCCCCACCGTCATTGCGGTACTCAACTGTCACTTGGGTCTTCCCATCAGGCCTGAGCCAGGAGCAGGTTCCATTCTTGCGGACCTCAGTGAGACGAGCACCAAGCTTGGTGGCAAGGACATGGCTGAGGGGCATCAGCTCAGGGGTCTCATCAGTGGCATACCCAAACATGTGTCCCTGGTCACCAGCTCCAATCTCCTCGGGGCGCTTGGTGAAGTGGCCATGCACACCCTGAGCAATATCAGGGGACTGCTGCTCAATGTTCACGAGCACCTTGCAGTGGTCAGCGTCAAGCCCGACATCGGCTGACACGAAACCAATGTTGCGGCAGGTCTCCCTGACAATCTTCTCATAGTCGACATTGGCCTTGGTGGTGATCTCACCAAAGACCATGACCATGTTTGTCTTGGTGCAGGTCTCGCAAGCAACCTTGCTGTCAGGGTCCTCAGCAAGGCAAGCGTCAAGAACAGCATCTGAGACCTGGTCACAGAGCTTGTCAGGGTGTCCCTCATTCACTGACTCCGAGGTGAAGAGGAAGGTGTCGACTTCAGCCATCTTCTCTGATCTGCAACAGAAAATACTAATGATTAGTTACAGCACAAAATGGCTAAGGCAAAGTGAGAATCCTCTTAACCAAATGAATTGCATGACCAACAAGACTGATGTACTTCTATATAAGTGCAATGGAATGTTTAGTTACAGTAATAACTAAGTGATTTGTTGATCAGCGGTATGGACTCCCAGGGCGGAAACAAACACTGTACTCCTTTTGGGCAAATATGCTTTGTCAGAAATTTTTCCTATTGTCTGATGCAACAAAAGACAACAATAAAAAGTGCTACGCTACTAACCAAACACAAAAAGGGCAGATTTGTTGGCTCATAACAAGACCACAATTTCAGGTTGAGAGATTCTTCACGCAGAGTCAACTACAGTAAGCCCCACTGACAAAAGTTTGGCATTTCTGATCCACTAGTACAGGCAAGAGGAATCTACTAAGCCGGCCCGAATCAGCATAAGAATAACAACATAACAAGATTCTAGGAGGAAAACAACCACTCAAATTATATTCTTCCAATACATGTTGCAGGGTGGAAAAGTAGTTTCTACTCCTCCGTTCCAAATTAAAAGTCGTTTTGGTTTTTCTAGGTACACGGATTTTGCTATGAATCTAGATATATCGCATATCTCGATGCATAGCAAAAAGCTATGTACTTAGAAAATAAAAACCAACTTATAAATTTGGAACAGAGGGAGTATAAAGCAACGTCATGGAGCATAGTGAAAGCACAAACTGTCAGCTAGCTTGTAAAAAGGAACTCCCACCACAAATCCTCTGTTCAGGCATCAAAAAGAAACGATGACAAAACCTACACACCGCTGGCCTATTAAATCGGTTTTAGAACATGTGGTTTATTGGTAGAGGATCATTTTTCGCCAACAATTGCAGGCAAAGGTTACTCAGCACCACTGCCATTTTAGCAGCAACCTTCACACAGGTACTTGACTAAAGCACTCGACGCAACACCACAGGACACCAAGAACGAGTAGCCGTTACTTCGGGACAGCTGCAGAAACAAAATTTGTGAAATCCCACAGTGCTTGTGCAGGTTTCCCTAGCAAAAAGTGTTGGAAGCATGCGGTCTCTTTGTACAGGTTGATCAGACAAAACTAAAGGGTCCGATTCTCCAAACCAACCAACCATTCTAGGAGAAGAAGAAATCAGCATCAGTATCATTTCAGCAACTAACCCTCCTTCTACGCCTAAGCAGTTTCTGCACACTAGTTTTGCCTGCAGAAATTAACACATGTAATACGGACCAATTGTATAATTTAATAATACGGATAAGGAAAAACAAAGCATTTCGCGGCAGGCACGAACGAAACCAGGAAAAGATATCTATCATGGTCTATCATGGCAAGGGCAAGCCCCAACAACCAGCCGACCTCCGATGGACGGACGGCGGCAAAGAATGGGCGAGACGCGTGCCGGAGCCTATCGCCTGACCGAGGCAGGAGCAGTAGCAGCTGGCCACCAGAGAGACCAACTAACAAACCATTGCGGACGGGCAGCGAATGAATTCAAGAGCACCCGCTCTGCAACTAAACATACAAAACCCTACGGCGAAGCAGAGCAGGCACCGCCGCACCGGAGCGCAGAGCGCCGGCGGCGGCGGCGGCTGGACAGGTGCCCGCCTCGCGAACCGAAGGAGAAGAGAAGGGATGGATGGATGCTCACCTGCTGCTGCTGATGCGGCGGCGGCGGCGGGGTAGTCGGGCGGATCCGAGTCCGACGAGATCCGGTGGATGGGTAGGTGGAGTACTCGTTCGTTCGGGAGGGAGAAGGGGGCTCGTCTCGTCTGAGATCCGACCCGGCCGCAGCGCACGCCGTGCCGGGCCGCGCGCCGGCCCATTTATAGCCCGTCTGGCTGGGCCCCGCGTCGGCGGCACGGGCGCAGCGGCAGGCCGTCGGATTGGATTTGGTCGGATGGATCCGGCGGACGAGGGAATGGGCCCATGAGTCAGTGACGCTGTAACGGGTGCGGTGGGTTGGGTTGGGTGGGGGACAGCGACCCGTACCCACCAAACACTGAGGGATGTCGCCCGCTGACTCGTGGGCCCTGAGTCAGTGTCAGGAGGCCCGCCCGCCCCGCTCACCAACCGCCCGTGGGCCCCGCCCCGTTGGCTGTGATGGGGTGCGTCGTGGTGCGGTGCGCTTCACGCACGCACGCACACCACACGAGTAGGCAGGAACGAACGCACCACACCAGTAGGCACCGGCGAGACAGGCTTATTTCTGCTGGCAGAAATGTCTAATGACGCTAGACCGAATTAGATTAGGTCAAACTCACGTAATCACCTCGCCACTTGTATAGTATATAGTAGCCTTGTAAAAACATAAATGGATCATCACCAAAGTTAGTTAGCATGCACGAGTCCTGAGTCATGCTGGAATGGAATTTGACCGTCTGTCTGTAATTTGCAGTGGCCTCAATCGCTAGTGGCAGGTCGGGTCAAACATGAATCATGATGCACCTTTTTTCCCATGTCAAGCATACTAGTATATGGTTGAGGTGTATATGGTTGAGGTACTGCCCGGTGACTCGAACAATGGCACAAAAGCACTCCAGTCCATATGCAATCATGCAATTAGTTAATAGACTAGTTAACTGATAGCTGGACTACTCTTAGCTGCGAGTAACTACTCTATACATTTTATTCTAAATTATAAGATGTTTTGGTTTTTAGATATATTATTATTTTGTTATGTATCTAGACATACATACACTATATCTAAATACATAATATAGGCTATATGGATATAGAAAAAAGCCAAAAAAAATGTCTTATAATTTGAAAGAGAGAGTACATCACTAGCTAAAAAAGGTCTTATGATTGATCTTTGCACCTTAAGCATGATATGTGCTACTTTATGTAATTTAGTTGACACAAATTGTATCCAACCTCTAAATACTAGTATTTCTAAACAATTTTTTTTCTTGCTCACCTTTAAAAACATTAAAGTTTATTAAACCTCACTGCCAATCGACCAATAACATTAAATTCTAGAATAAAAAACTAAATAAATGTAAATACATGTGTCAAAACAAAAACTTGATAAATGTAACCGAGATAAATGTTAGGAGTCATCATATGATGGTAACAATAATAACAACAACTACAAGGAGTTTTTGATACCATAAGCTAACACCTAGCTCATGAGGATTCAAATATGTATACTAGTTGTTCGTTCACTAGTCCATAGAATTAATCTAACTATTATAACTAATGATTTTATTGGTTGGCCATTTGATCTAAACAGGACAATATCAATCACATCGACTGATCGTGGCCATTTGATCTGCAAAGATTGGGTAGGAAACGATTTGGTGCGCCAGCAATCGAGAAACCATAGCCCATCCATGTCACACGGCTTGCCGTATTGTTGGACTCCTCATCTCACTCTGCATCACTAGCTAGGTCTGTGTCTCATCGTCATCCCCATGGACACTATATATAGGCCCATACACTTGATCAATGCGATCGTGGATGGAGACGAATGAGACGAGGACGACACATGTAGACGTTCAAATTCATTCCATACACGGCCGACCGTAGTGGCTGTACCCGTATTTTTATTTAGATTACATGGTACAAGCGTAGGCGTTTAACACACATACACTCAGCCCTATGAATACACGTATATAAACCCTACCCCTATGAACACCTTCGGAGGATTGAGCGCATACAATTCTTGAAGTTCACGAAGTCACCATTGGAATTTGACCGTCTGCCTGTAATTTGCATTGGCCTCGATCGCTAGTGCCAGGTCGGGTCAAACATGAATCATGATGCACCTTTTTTTCCCATGTCAAGCATACTAGTATATGGTTGAGGTGTATATGGTTGAGGTACTGCCCGGTGACTCGAACAATGGCACAAAAGCACTCCAGTCCATATGCAATCATGCATGCAATTAGTTAATAGACTAGTTAACTGATAGCTGGACTCTTAGCTGCGAGTATCTACTCTATACATTCTATTCTAAATTATAAGATGTTTGTTTTTGGTTTTTAGATATATTATTATTTTGTTATGTATCTAGACATACACTATATCTAAATACGTAACATAGGCTATGGATCTAGAAAAAGACAAAAAAGTCTTATAATTTGAAAGAGAGAGTATATCACTAGATAAAAAAGGTTATGATTGATCTTCCACCTTAAGCATGATATGTGCTAATTTATGTATTTTAGTTGACATAAATTGTATCCAACCCCTAAATACTAGTATTTCTAAACATTTTTTTTCTTGCTCACCTCTAAAAACACTAAAATTTATTAAACCTCACTGCCAATCAACCAACAACATTAAATTATAGAATAAATCTAAATAAACGCAAATACATGTGTCAAAACAAAAACTTGATAAATGTAACCCAGATGAATGTTAGGAATCATCGTATGATGATAACAATAATAACAATAAAAACAACAACTACAAGGGTCTTTTTTGATACCATAAGCTAACAACTAGCTCATGAGGATTCAAAAATGTATACTAGTAGGTGGACCAACAACTAGTCTAAGACTCAACTAGTTGTTAGTTTACTAGTCCATAGAATTAGTC
The DNA here is from genome assembly GCA_015847255.1 of Hyparrhenia diplandra. Classification (NCBI taxonomy): domain Eukaryota; kingdom Viridiplantae; phylum Streptophyta; class Magnoliopsida; order Poales; family Poaceae; genus Hyparrhenia; species Hyparrhenia diplandra. The sequence goes on from JADLZK010011231.1 coordinate 28,232, forward strand.
TAACTATTAGAACTAATGATTTTACTGGTTGGCCATTTGATCTAAACAGGCTCTAACAATATCAATCACATCGACTGATCGTGGCCATTTGATCTGCAAAGATTGGGCAGGAAACGATTTGGCGCGCCAGCGATCGAGAAACCATAGCCCCCATCCACAGGGCTTGCCGTATTTTTGGACTCCTCATCTCCCTCTACATCTAGCTAGGTCCATGTCTCATCATCATCCCAATAGACACTCTATATAGGCCCATACACTTGATCAATGCGATCGTGGATGGAGACAAATGAGACGAGGACAACAACGACGACACATGTAGACGTTCAAATTCATTCCATAGACGACCGACCGTAGTGGCTGTACCCGTATTTTTATCTTTTTTTTTAAGATTACACGGTACAACGCAGACGTTCAACACACACGCACACTCACCCTTATGAACACACATATGCAAATCCTAACCCTATGAGCACCTTCGGAGGACTGAGCCGGCAAATCTTGAAGTTCACGAAGTTACCACAGGCGCCTCGCTGACTTTCTCTGACAATGACACAAGCAAATGTCAAATCTATTTCCATACACGGCCGGCCGTAGTAGCCGTACCCGTATTATCATCTCGACTTTCTCCGACGACGGCACACACAGACGTCAAATCTGTTTCCATACACAACAAGTCATAGTGGTTGTACCTTATTATCATCTCAACTTTTCCCGACAAAGGACGCCAAATCTGTTTCCATACACAATAGGTCATAGTGGTTGTACCTTATTATCATCTCAACATTTTCCGAGGACGGCATGGATAGACGTCAAATCCATTTCCATACACGTCCGACCGTAGTGGGTTGTACCCGCATTACCATCTCGACTTTCTCTGACAATGGCATAGACAATGTCAAATCTATTTCCATACACGGCCGGTCATAGTGGCCATACCCGTATTATCATCTCGACTTTCTCCGACGACGGCATAGACAAACGTCAAAGCAGTTTCCATACACAACATGTCATAGCGGTTGTACCTTTATTATCATCTCGACTTTCTCCGACGACGGCACATGTAGACGTAGTGGTTGTACTCATATTATCATCTTGACTTTCTCTGACAATGGCACGGGCAGACGTCAAATCCATTCCCATACACGTCCGTCCGTAGTGGTCGTACCCGTATTGTCATCTCGACTTTCTCCGAAGACGGCACAAACAGACGTCAAATCCATTTCCATACATGACCGGCCGACTTTCTCGCCCAGTATATATAATAATTCACCATGATAATGTATGCGGAACTAAGGAAATATTTTTCTCATTATCTTAAACCAATCTATCTTAATTCTTAAGTTTGACCAAACTGAAAGAAAAGAATGTTTTCTTTTTTTGTGAGAGAACAATAATATTTTTGGCATCATATAAGCTCCACTAGAAACATTATGGAATGTATTTTTACTACTGACCTTTTTGATGTGGTAGAAGTTAATATTTTTCCCTGTAATGTTAGTCAAATGACAAATGAAAATACACTGTAGATTTCATCTATATACTACGTAATAGATAAAATGTATTTAAATGACTGATCTGTTCATTTATTTTCAACCTGTTGGGATACCACGGTGCTATGGGTACGGAGAGGGAAAGGAATAGCTTCTGTATCTCCAGTACATGCATGCATGTTTTGAAAGGAATTTCCCCTCCCGTCATTAGTAAACAATTTTGTTTTTTAGATTCTTTAATATATTAAGTAATTAAAAAATCGAAAAAAATCAACAGGTCACCCTCCATTCGAATTGCAAGTTGTTCTAAAATCATAAAGAGTCAAAGCATGCATTTTAAGTTTGACCAAAATTATATTTTTTATGTCATCACGTGGATCGATCATTAATTTGCAGTTATTTTCACCCCCGCTGTTGTTGTCTATCCTGATTCCTGATCAATGATCAACGACTGTTTGGAGTTTCGTCAAGCATATGGGCTGACCGCTGTTCTTGCTGCTTAGCGTTAGTGCGCATGCTTTTCAGGATGATAATAAAATATATAGCGGGGCAACTGATGCGTAACAAAAGCAATCATATGCTTGAGCAAGCCAAAGTGGCCAAGGTTTTCTCAGCCAATTTGTTGCTTGGACTAATGTTGCAAGTTGATGTTTATGTTGCTATAAACGTATTATATACGAGCTTTACAGCCCATAGAGCTCACTGATTGAGCTTGTTAATCTAAACAGACCCACCTGCACTTTGTGTTCAGTGAATCTCCTTTTTCCCCTTCTGAATATTGCAGCAGGTGAATGACAGCGTAACGAGTCATCGCGCATTACAACTAACCTGTTGATATTTGCAGAGAACGACGACCAATTGTTTCTCTGCTGTGTGTGTTTTATTTATATGTATGTATGTATGTATGTATAAAAAACTCTGCTGTACAGTACCAGTTTATGAATTTGATGGAGGATGAATGCATGCTGTCTTGTTATTTATTTCTCAAAAGTATGTAGGCCCAAATATCGTTTGTAATCCCGACCCCTTTTGTTTTCTGTCCACAGAAACTTTGAGTTTTGAAACTATAGAAACTTGCGTTGACTGTTCCTTCGGCCGCCGGGCTCTGTTCAATCCAGTTGCTCCCTAGCTCAGAACTTAGAAAACACTATTGAAACAACCAAAATCAATCGGTTTATCGATGAACAGAACAGCCCCCCTGCGTCGTCTATGAAATCCTCAGATCCTCCACGCGAAGAGGCCGATAAGTTGGTGGATCCGGCGACCGGTGGCGTTGGCGTGTACCATACATACCATGTCGATGCAGGTTAATGGTTTGGTAGCAGGAGAGAGACATCTTAGGCTGACCACCATCACCAAACAGTGGTTATAGTACAAAACAACAACTTCACCTACCAAAACCACACACCACCACACGTCCTTTTTTTCTGCACCAACAACGACATGTAATGTAGAATTCTTGCAAAGCTCTTCATTTTGTGTATAAATAGTTCAGAGCCTTTTCTGCATGATTGGTTTTATTCATAGAGATGCAGGGTCAAGAACGAAGATGGTGACTTGATGCGGTGGTCACACCTCACAGGAGCACCTACTACTACTATACTACTAGGCAAGGCACTCACCTACCCACCAATAAGTATGGACTTGGAGACATCAGCACTCACTCATTCATGGCCATGGGAGATATCAGGAGGCCAGGGGATGATGCAGAGAGATTCTGAATCAGTCTCACCTACCACACAAGATTCATCCTTGCGCTTTGTGCGTGTATATAGATAAAAATCCATGCACAAACTAGACACCAGGAAACCTCAAGAAGGCCGGCTTTGTCTAGTCATCAGTCATCACTCACAAGCTGACGTCGACTCTCACAACTAATGCACACAAATGAAAGCTTCTTTTTGCTAGCGAACACAAAGGGTTTCTTTTGAGGAGCAATGCATACATGAAACTTTCTTTGTTTTTTCATATTCTTCATTCACTGACATCACTGACATTCCCTGCTCCATATATGCATGGTTGGTCTTCCAGCAAGCAACCTCAATATATGTATATATATGATGCTTCACCATTGCTTAATACCCGTCTGATTCCGATTGTAAGTCATTTAAGATATTAACACTGTTTTCCAATGACACTTTCATTTGTAAGTTTTTAGGAACACAGGAGAGGCTCTGAAATTTTATTAATTACAACCAAGAAGATTACTACAAAACAGAGTATAGGAAGAGCTTAGCTTAGGGAGGAGAGAATAAAAAACAGAGAAGGGGGATCAGGAGACAGAGAAGGAAAAAAATCGAGCTAATTACACAATATGCTCTAGCCATGATTTAATCAGGGAAAGTATTGTTTCTTGGCTCTCCGTAAGAGCACGCCAAAGGAAGACTAGAAGATCTCCAAACATCTCTGATTACTAACTGGAACTTCTCTGAATATGACATCACTTCTCACAGTCCAAATACTCCAACCCACAATTATAATCACTTCCAAGGAAAAAGCCACATTCAGCCGAGATCTGAATCCTTCAAAAAATTTGAAATGGGTAGGAGTATTCGCTAATTGTTAAGCGAGTTAGAGCCCAGCATTCTGTAGGTGGATGCTAATGACTTTAAGAAGTATCTATTTGATTTGATCAAACTTGAGCTAATTTGACCATCACACTACCTATAATTGCATTCTTTTCTAGTCACAGGGACTAAATAAATATTTTTTTGGGTGAATGAAGTAAACCAAGACTAAGACTATCCGCACTCATGTTTCTCTATTTCCTTTCTCTATACATCTCAGTCATCAAGATTCTTTCCTTTTACAAAGACTCTCTCCCGCACCCATCCCTACTTTATATCTCTACTCTATACTAACTACCATCCGTAGAGGGTCCACTTGTGATTTTATCTAAATATATCCATGTGACATTTAGTTTTGAAGGATTAATTGAAATGAATTCAATGGTGTAATCGAAATTTAATTTGGACTTTTGATCGTGAGTTATAATATTTTTTACTTATTTCAAATAGTGGAGCCCGCTGCTCATCTACCTCTCCTCTCTCCTGCGCAACATCTAGGCAGTCTAAGACTATCCCGCACTCATGTTTCTCTATTTATTCCTCTATACATCTTTAGTCATCAAGATTTCCTCCTTTCTGATCTATCTCCCGCACCCATCCTTCTTTTATATCTTTACTCTATACCAACTACCAATAGTAGGGTCCATTTATAATTTTATTTATATAATCATGTGTGATCTTGTTTTGAAGAATTTATTGAAACGAATTTAATGGTGTAATCGGAATTTAATTTGAGGTTTTGGTTTGTGAGTTATAACATTTTTTAGGAAGTTGCAATCGTAGGGCCCGCGGCTGGCCCATGCTCTCTCCCCTCCAACTCTGCCTCAGCGCATCTTTGCCGCCGCTTCGCGCGTCTTTCCCTCCAGTACCCACGCGAAGGCCGCTCTACTTCAGGAGGAAAAAGGCTGGTCTTTGGATGGTACCGGGGCTCTCCCAAGACGCCGTTGTGGTTTTTTTTCTGTATGTGCGGCATTTGGAGGAAGCACACATACCCCATCTGCCGCAGATGGTCTAAAAGCAAGACAACAAATGGAAGAGTAGAGAAAAGCCTACAAGACCAACAAGTGCCCTACCAACAATTTTGTTGTCCAAAGCATTCCTTAGAGCAACTCCAACCCACCCTACTTGAGCCCCGCGCCTAAATTCTAGGGGCTTGGACAAAACAATCAACTCTAATGGTACCTCTAAATGAGACCTCCAAATTTTAGTTTGAACCCCTAGATCTGGATCCCCTATTTCGGTGGGTCCCACTTTATTTTTTTCTTCCGTCCAGCCTTCTCCACCCGTGATTCGTCGCAGCAGCCGCACGCGCCCGCGCCGGCGCCGCCGGAGTCTTCACCGTCGGCAAGACTTGTCAGGTGCCTCTCCGCCGCCGCGCAGCCGTCGTCTCCCACACCGCCCGCCGTAGCCGCTCCCGCACCGCCACATCGTTGTCTCCTTCAATCGCGCCGCCCCACCACGTCGCGCCCGCCCCGGCCGCCCCCAGCTCCACGTCCGGCCCCTGGCGGACGCCGCCCGAGCTGGCCGCGGCCGCGGCGTGGGCGCGGACGCGGCCGGGCTGCGGGCGTGCCGGTGCCGAGGTGGCTGGCGCGGCTGTCCGACACCAGGTGCGTGGCGCAGGTCTAGGCGGTCAAGAGGCCGCGAGAGCGGTGGCCGAGATGCGAGGACAACCGGGCGCGACTCGAGTCCTCGACGCCTGCCTCCCATCGTCCGCGAGTGCCCGCGCGAGGAGGCGGTCGAGGTGCTCGCGTCGCTCCGGATCCGAGCCGGAGCCGGCCGGCCGTGGCGGGCCACGCAAAGCAACCTCGGGGAGGCACCCTCGGGGCGGCTATAAGGTCCTAGATGGCTAGAGGGGGGGGTGAATAGCCTATAAAATTTTTCTACAAGCTCAACTAAACAAACCGGTTAGTATAAAATACGCTAAAAGCGGTTTGTACTAGCTCTAGTGGGTCTTGCAAGCCTTCTAGTGACAAGACTAAATAATTCTATGATCTCTAGTCCACACAAAGTCTATGTCACTATTCTAGCTAATGAGCAATCCTAATATGGTCCTTATGCTAGCAAGAACAACCTACACAAGCAAGTGCTAGCACTCTACACAAGGTAAACTAGGAAAGTAATGCAAGTGTGAGAAACTTGTTATACCAACTTGTAGAGGCTATGAACCAATCATCGGGATGTAGATGAACAATAAACCACTCAATGGTGATGATCCACACACGAAGACAATGAACAAGTCGATTTGTTCACCCGGGAGTTCACTTGTACACCGACAAGCTAGTCTCGGTTGTGCCGACCAACATAAGGATGGTGTTTGAGCTAGGCGGTGCCCTTGCTAGCCTCAACACACCACTCAACAAGTGTGGTACCCAAAGCACGAGCAATGTATTCCTTGCACTTTGTCTTCCCGACGAGGAGTGCGTAATCCTCTCACAAATCAACCGGAGGTGGCCAAGAAACAATCACCTCTTCTTGCCAACAACTCCACCACTTCACCAAGCCGGCTAGGAGCGGTGCCTCCAAGAGAAACGGGAAATCCACCATCTCACAACGATCCCCAAGTGCCTCTAGATGCAAGAACTCGATGCAATGCACTAGGATCAACTCTTCTCTCAAGAATGAAGCTCAAATCAAGAATGAGAGGAGGGAGGCTTGCTTGCTTGCTCAAAGATGTTAGGAGTGATTCAAATGACCAAGAGAGAGAGCAAGAGGCAGCCATGGGGGTATATATAGGCCACACCACGAAATGTGGTGGAAAGAGTGAAAACACTTTCTGCGGCCTGACCGGACGCACTGACCGGACTCACCAGTGAGTGGTCGGTCGGTCGGTCCCACACAACCGACAAGCCTAAACCGACCAGACCCCAGCCTTGCTGCGTCCGGTCGCGCAAGATCCGATCGATGCGTCCGGTCGCACCGGATGCTTCCCGGTCGCGTCCGGTCACCGTCGACGCCCGAGCCTCGAAACATGCTCGCCAGACGCACCCACCGGAGCGCCCGGTCAAATGCGCGTCCGGTCGGCTTCCGGCCAGTCGCGTCCCCGGTCACACAGCTGCGAAAATCTGGTTTTTCGTCGATTTTCCTTCGCCTTTGCTCCAAGCCGACTTCCGCTACTTGTTTCTTGTTGCCGACACGCCGAAGAACACCTCGACACCATGTGTTAGCATTTTCGAAACCATTTCCGACAAGGACGGAGTTAGCACTTTAGGTTAGAATGCATGCATATGAGACTTGAACCTAAAGGCACGTGAGGATCGATATGTACGAAAGTTTTTTCCCTCTTTATAGTACGGCTTATCGATCCTATAATCACCCACACCCTCTATGGTGTCTTGGGTGTGAAATCAAAAGCCCTATGGTTATACCTTTGCCTTGGGACCTTTGATCTCCAAACTCCACCGAAGTTTGCGTGCTTGATCAAACTTTTTGGATCACCTCGATCCACTCTCCATGATCACCATGCACCAACTCAACACGACCAATCTCCAATCATGTCAAACACTTAGCATTGAGAGATTAGTCCTTAGGTGTCACTAATTAGCCAAAACCAAACTAGAGATCTTCAATCTCCCCCTTTTTGGTAATTTGTGACAGCCCGCATAAAGGTTTTATGATTAATGTTTTTGAACATACAACGGTTGTCCAAGCATTTTGCTTACAATCATAGGATTGGACAATCATCATAGTTCGGTTTTGGTAGCATAAGCTCCCCCTACATGTATGCCACGAGTTTGAAACGAAGCATTGCATACATGTATGAATATTGAAATTGAGGGTGAGCTATGTTACCAAAATGATGCTTAGGGTGAAAGAAATAGACCTTTGAAGCGTGATACCAATCGGAGTTGCGCCATTTTCACCATACAAGCATCAAGGTAACTAGATTTTCATCAAAACTCAAAGTACCACGTGAGATCACATTATAAGCAAGGTACTTGAATTAAGAGCGGAATATAGAAAATCTAGCTAGCTCCTATGCATGCTAGTTATCAATCATTTGTAAACCACTTGTACAAACTAGCATACACCACACAAGCATGTATGTATGGAATTTAAATACATGTGCAATGAGCAAGTCATATGTTAGTGCACAATCAAATGCAACAAATTGTCTATGAGCTTGCTCCCTACTTATGTGAACCACTTGTAAACTCATGAACCACATGAGAGGTTTTCAAAAACATGTGAAATTTTTAATTTTCCAAAACCTTTCATGCACTAATCTCTCCCCTTTGTCGACAATTTCCACAAAAGGTATGACCATGTTGTGTTATGGAAGAGAGAATGGTGCTCAAAATTTGGCCAAATTTGGATCACTTGTCAACCATATATTTCGGTTTGAACCAAAGACAAGCTTCTTCACACCTCATGACAAGGGTTATCTTGCCTATGTTGAAGCATATGTGTGAAAAGGTAGTCAAATTCAACACTTGAGATTGCAAGCCCATAAACATGTCATATGTCATCACTAGAACAAATAAGCATAAAGAGCAATAGTGATAGCATACATACATTGAAATCCTTTTTATTTTTCATGAATGCTTCCTAAGGCACAAGTTATATGTCTATATGTTCTAACAAATCCTTAGTTATCATGAATGCCATGCCAAACAATTTTACCTTTGCTTTGCTTGATGTAGGGACATGTCATATATGTGGGGTGCATTCAACTCATGTTGGAGAAGTCAAGGATGTTCAACTCATTTCTTAGCTTGCAAAACCTCTTCTCATCTAGTGGCTTTGTAAAGATATCGGCTAGTTGATCTTCGGTGCCAATAGGTTGGATAGCAATGTCACCCTTTTGTTGATGATCTCTTATGAAGTGATGTCTTATGTCAATGTGCTTGGTTCTTGTATGTTGAACCGGGTTTTATGTCATCTTGCAAGCACTCTCATTGTCACAATACAAAGGCACATGATAGAAATCAAATCCATAATCCTTCAATGTTGATCTCATCCATAGCAATTGTGCACAACAACTACCGGCACTAATGTATTCGGCCTCGGCGGTTGAGAGTGTCACACCGGTTTGCTTCTTTGATGACCATGATACTAGAGATCTTCCAAGGAATTGACAAGTGCCACTTGTGCTTCTTCTATCAACCTTGCATCCCCCATAGTCGGAGTCTGAATATCCAATAAGCTCAAACTTTGACCCCTTGGGATACCATAGCCCAACATTTTGTGTGTGCTTCAAGTACCTCAATATCCTTTTTGATGCGGTGAGATGACTCTCTCTAGGTGAGGATTAAAATCTTGCACACTTGCCAACACTAAACATCACATCGGGCCTAGAAGCGGTCACATATAGTAAGCTTCCAATCAATGACCTATAGTACCTTTGATCAACCATATTGTCATTCTCATCATTGTCCAATGATCCATTGGTACCCATTGGTGTATTGATTCCCTTGGCATCTTGCAATCCAAACCTCTTGACCATGTCTCTAATGTATTTCCCTTAACTAATGAAGGTGCCATTCTTCATTTGCTTGATTTGAAGACCAAGGAAATATGTGAGCTCTCCAAGCATAGACATCTCAAATTCTTTTGCCATCATCTTGGCAAACTTTTCACAATACTCTTGATTTGTTGATCCAAAGATGATATCATCAACATATATTTGCATGACGAACAAATCCTTTCCAATCTTCTTGGTGAAAAGAGTAGTGTCAACTTTGCCCATCTTGAAGCCTTTCTTAAGTAAGAAGTCTCTCAACCTCTCATACCATGCTCTAGGTGCTTGCTTCAATCCATACAATGTCTTGTTCAACTTGTACACATGGTTAAGATGATGGTAATCTTTAAAACCGGGTGGTTGCTCAACATACACTAGCTCATTGATGAAGCCATTGAGAAAAGCACTCTTGACATCCATTTGATAGAGCTTTATGTTGTGTGCACATGCATAGGCCGATAGAATTCTAATTGCCTCTAATCTTACAACCGGAGCATATGTTTCACCAAAGTCAAGACCCTCAACTTGAGTGTAACCTTGTGCAACTAGTCTTGCTTTGTTTCTCACAACAATGCCATCTTCATCTTGCTTATTCTTGAAAACCAATTTGGTTCCAATGACATTGTAGTCCTTTGGTCTCTCTACCAATTCCCAAACCTTGTTTCTATCAAAGTTGTTGAGCTCCTCTTGCATTGCAATGACCCATTCTTCGTCCTTCAAGGCATCATCAACCTTTTCGGGCTCTTCTTGTGACACAAAAGCAAAGTGTTCACAAAATGCCGCTAGTCTTCCTCTAGTTTGCACTCCACTTGCAATGTCATCAACAATTTGATCAATTGGGTGATCTCTAGCTATGCTTGAGCTTTAGAGTATTGAAACTTGATTGCTTGAGCTTGGTTGATCACTTGTTGTAGCTTGAGATGATGTACTAGCTTGTTGTTGATCTTGAACTTGAGCACCACTAACTTGAGTGATTTGCACTTCATCTTTGTCATCATCAATTTGAGTTGGCCTTATATCACCAATGTCCATGCCTCTCATGACATTTACCAATTGAGTTCCACTAACATCTTCAAGGTTCTCATCTTCATCTTGGGACCCATTGGTTTCATCAAATTCAACATCATGGACTTCTTCTAGCACTCCACTTGAGTTGTTCCACACTCTATATGCTTTGCTTGTGGTGGAATAACCAAGTAGGAACCCTCATCACACCTCTTGTCAAACTTGCCAAGTCTTGCACCCTTCTTTAATATGTAGCACTTACATCCAAATACTCTAAAATATGCAATGGTTGGCTTTCTTCCATTCAATAGCTCATAAGGTGTCTTGTTCATCATGGGATGGCAATACAATCTATTGATGTAGTGACATGCGGTGTTGATTGCTTCGGCCCAAAATGATTGACTCACATTGTATTCACTAAGCATTGACCTTGCCATCTCAATGAGAGTCCTATTCTTCCTCTCAACTAGGCCATTGGATTGTGGTGTGTACTTGGTCGAAAGTTGATGCATGATTCCATAATCATCACATAGCTCATCAACTCTTGTGTTCTTGAACTCACTTCCATTGTCACTTCTCACTTTCTTCACTATGATATCAAACTCATTGTGCACCCTCTTGAGAAATGTCTTGAACAATGAATACACATCACTCTTGTCATTGAGAAAGAACACCCAAGTGAATCTTGTATAGTCATCCACAATCTCAAATCCATACTTGTTGCCACCAATGCTTGTGTATGCGGTTGGGCCAAACAAGTCAATATGAATCAAGTCAAATGCCTTGCAAGTACTTATGAAGCTCTTCTTTGGATGAGTATTGGCAACTTGCTTGCCGGCTTGACATGCACTACATAGCTTGTCCTTGTCAAAGTGAACATCCTTCAAACCCCTCACTAGATCATGAGTCACTAACTTGTTGAGTTGCTTCATGCCAACATGACCAAGCCTTCTATGCCATAGCCAACCCATACTAGATTGAGATATCAAGCATGTACTAATTTGAGTCTCACTAGCACCAAAATCCACAAGGTAGAGGTTGTCAAATCTAATTCCCTTGAAGATCAAGCTTGAATCTTTTGTATTCACTATCTCAACACTATCTTCACCAAAGATGCACTTGTAACCAAGATCACAAATTTGTGCCACCGAAAGCAAATTGTACTTCAATATGTCAACTAGTGCCACATTTGATAATGTCAAGTCATTGGTTATTGCAACCTTGCCTATGCCTTCAATCTTGCCACTTTTTGCTATCACCAAATGTAATAGGCTTGCCATTCTCTTGAGTTGAATCAATGATGTTGAACTTCCTTGCATCACCGGTCATATGTTGAGTGCACCCACTATCAAGAATCCAATGATTCCCCCCAATCTTGTAATTCACCTACAAGAAAATCAATAAGATTTAGGTACCCATTTACCTTTGGGTCCTTGGAGGTTAGCAACCAAAGCCTTTGGTACCCAAATTGCCTTCTTCTTTGGGCCAACAATGGGTGTACCGACGAACTTTGCCTTGACACCCTTCTCACCCTTGGTAAGCAAATAACAAGAATCAAAAGATATGGAATGCACTTTGCTTGATTTCTTGTTCATGTTCATTTTAGCACATTTTTGCTCTTCATGCCCCACTTGCTTGCATCTATTGCAATAGGACCCATTGCTCTTCACAAAGCTAGGCTTTGGAGTAGCAAAGGCCATCTTGCCTTTCTTGGGGACATAGCCTAAGCCTTCCTTGTTAAGGGAAAACCTTTGGCTACCCAAACACTTTAGCAAGCGGGCATCCCCACCATAAGCCTTCCTCAAGGAGTGGGTGAGCTCATCCACCTCTCTTTTGAGAGTCTCATTCTCAACCTTTAGTGATGAATCTAAAATTACTCCATCACTATTAGTAGAGCTTGAGTGGGTTGATGTGAATGTGGAAGGAATGGATGGTTCTTCAACATCAACCACAAGGGTTTCATCTATGATGTCACATGTTGAACCAACATCCTTCTTGATGATTGAGCAAGCTCTATCATTCTTCTCTAAGAGCAAGGCATGGGCTTTTTTGAAGCCTTGTATGAGCTAGCTCAATTCTCCATGGTCTTCATCCTTTAGACCCTCATGGGTGGCCTCTAGCTCCCTAAAAGTTTTGCTCAAGAGTTTTTACACTCTTTTGCAAAGCTTTACATTCCTTGTCCTTAGTCTTAAGCATGATATGAGTTTGCTTAAGCATCTCTAAAAGGTCATCTCTAGTGGGTTCATCATCGTCATCATCTTCATCACTATCATATTTTACTTTATTATTATTTAGTTCTTTATGCTCATGCAATGATACCTTAGTGGCCTTAGCCATGAAGCATGAAGGTGATGAGCCGAAGAGGGATGATGTCTCGTGTTGCCCAATTGCACTCATTGCCTTGGCTTCTCTTCCTCTTCATCGGATGAACCATCACTATCCCAAGAACAAACAAAAGCACCATCATTTATCTTCTTGAAAGTCATGGTCTTGCTCTTCTTGTTTGTCTTGCCACTCTTGTATGCCTTCATCTTTTCCTTCTCTTTCTTGATTGGGCAATCGGCAAGAATGTGGTATGAACTATCACACTCAAAGCACTTTCTTGGCTCTTCATTGCTCTTAGATGAATCATTTCTTCTTCTAGAGCCTTGTCTAAATTTCTTGCTCTTCAAGACTTTGCTAAATTTCTTCACAAACATAGCAAATTCTTGATCTATCTACTCAAGGTTGACTTCCTCATCATCTTCTTTTTGAGCCTTGGACTTGCCCTTGGCCTTGGATGAGGTGGTGGCGGCCTTGAATGCCACAACCTTCTTGTTCTTGTCATCTTCCTTCTCCACTTTATCTTCCATGCCATCAACTTGCTCATCGGTTAGCACCTCACCAAGCAAGTCACTAGGTGTCATTGTGTCCAATGCACCTCTAAAGAGTATCTTCTTCAACATGGCAAATCTCTTGGGCAAACACATTAAGAATTTGTGCCCAAAGTCTCTATCCAATGTTTTCACTCTCAATGATTTGAGATCATTAACAATCACTTGAAACCTATGGAATGTCTCCGGAATGGTCTCATCTTTCTTCATCTTGAAGTTCTTAAATTCACTCTTGAGAACATACAACTTGGCACTCTTCACCACCTTAGTGCCCTCATAGGTCTCACAAAGCTTCTCCCACACTTCACTTGCCTTCTCAAGGTCTTTGATGCCCTCAAACACTTTGACATCCATGCCATTGTACAATGTGTTCAATGCCGTGGTGTTGCATTGCTTGTTTGACTTGTCGGTGGGAGTGAGATTGGTTGGATCAAGGATGACATAATTCTTTTCGGTCACCTCCCATACTTGGTCATTGATTGATCCCAAGTACATTCTCATGCATCTCTTCCAATAGTCAAAATTTTTGACTCCATCAAAGAAAGGAGGCTTTTCCCCAACATGGTTGAACACAACATTAGTCATAGCTTCACACCAAGGTTGTTAAGCCTTCAAAAAATGGCGACCACGGCTCCGATACCACTTGTAAGGTCCTAGATGGCTAGAGGGGGGGTGAATAGCCTATAAAATTTTTCTACAAGCTCAACTAAACAAACCGGTTAGTATAAAACACTTAAAAAGCGGTTTGCAATAGCTCTAGTGGTCTTGCAAGCCTTCTAGTGACAAGACTAAATAATTCTATGATCTCTAGTCCACACAAAGTCTATGTCACTATTCTAGCTAATGAGCAATCCTAATATGGTCCTTATGCTAGCAAGAACAACCTACACAAGCAAGTGCTAGCACTCTACACAAGGTAAACTAGGAAAGTAATGCAAGTGTGAGAAACTTGTTATACCGACTTGTAGAGGCTATGAACCAATCATCGGGATGTAGATGAACAATAAACCACTCGATGGTGATGATCCACACACGAAGACAATGAACAAGTCGATTTGTTCACCCGGAGTTCACTTGTACACCGACAAGCTAGTCTCCGGTTGTGCCGACCAACATAAGGATGGTGTTTGAGCTAGGCGGTGCCCTTGCTAGCCTCAACACACCACTCAACAAGTGTGGTACCCAAAGCACGAGCAATGTATTCCTTGCACTTTGTCTTCCCGACGAGGAGTGCGTAATCCTCTCACAAATCAACCGAAGGTGGCCAAGAAACAATCACCTCTTCTTGCCAACAACTCCACCACTTCACCAAGCCGGCTAGGAGCGGTGCCTCCAAGAGAAACGGAAATCCACCGTCTCACAACGATCCCCAAGTGCCTTTAGATGCAAGAACTCGATGCAATGCACTAGGATCAACTCTTCTCTCAAGAATGAAGCTCAAATCAAGAATGAGAGAGGAGGGAGGTTTGCTTGCTTGCTCAAAGATGTTAGGAGTGATTCAAATGACCAAGAGAGAGAGAGCAAGAGGCAGCCATGGGGGTATATGTAGGCCACACCACGAAATGTGGTGGAAAGAGTGAAAAACACACTTTTCGCGGCTTTGATCGGACAAGATTGACCGGACTCACCAGTGAGTCCCGGTCGGTGGGTCCGATCACAACCGACAAGCCTAAACCGACCGGCCCGACCCCAGCCTTTTGTGCCCGGTCGGCAAGATCCGATCGATCGCCCGGCCAAGACCGGATGCTTCCGGCCGGTGCGTCCGGTCACCCGTCGGCGCCCGAGCACGGAAACATGCTCTCGCTAGACGCACCCACCGGGCGCCCGGTCAAATGCGCGGCGTCCGGTCGCGCTTCCGGCCAAGGCGTCCGGTCACGCGAGCCGCGAAAATCCGTCGTTTTCGCCGTCGTTCCTTCGCCTTTGCTCCAAGCCGACTTCCGTCACTTGTTTCTTGTTGCCGACACGCCGAAGAACACCTCGACACCATGTGTTAGCATTTTGAAACCATTTCCGACAAGGACGGAGTTAGCACTTTAGGTTAGAATGCATGCATATGAGACTTGAACCTAAAGGCACGTGAGGATCGATATATAATAAAGTTTTCCCCTCTTTATAGTATGGCTTATCGATCCTATAATCACCCACACCCTCTATGGTGTCTTGGGTGTGAAATCAAAAGCCCTATGGTTATACCTTTGCCTTGGGACCTTTGATCTCCAAACTCCACCGAAGTTGCATGCTTGATCAAACTTTTTGGATCACCTCGATCCACTCTCCATGATCACCATGCACCAACTCCGGCACCGACCAATCTCCAATCATGTCAAACACTTAGCATTGAGAGATTAGTCCTTAGGTGTCACTAATTAGCCAAAACCAAACTAGAGATCTTCACGCCGGCAGAGCCATGGCAATGCCTTGAAGCCACGCCACACGGTTCTTGGCGCCCGGTTCGTTGCGGCGCTTCGGCCTCGCGGTGGCACTCGCGCGAACGGCACGGCAGCCTAGCTTGGGCGGCCATGGACGCGGCTATGGGAGCGGCGGCGCCGCGAACGGCACAACTTCGGGTGCGGAGAGCGGGCAACAGCGGCCGGAGGTAGGGACGAGCCTCCCGCTCACTGCGCGGCCACTGGGGCAGGGCGGGCGGTGCCCGCAATCCACCGCCGCCGCCACCTCGCTCCCCCTCTTCCGCCCAAGAAGGCCTCTTCCGCCCGCGGACGACGCTAGTCAAGCGTGCATGGTGACCAAGAAGCCGATGCAGGCAAGCATGTAGGAGAACGGGTAGTGGTTCTTGGTGAGCCCGTGGAAGGTCCGGTGGAGTCGCCGATGAGATCCAAGTCGGATTGGATTTTGAATTTGTGTGGGATGGATGGGGATGGATGAGGAAGGAAGAAGATGGATGGATCCTTGGCGGTGTGATAGGGGCCGACATGTCTGTCGGTTGGAGTTGGAACTCAATTTAACCCCTAATTTTTTAAGAGTGAAATGCACAAAGAAATACATGAACTTGTCTTGATGTGCCAAATAGCCCCATGGACTTTTAAATTGCACATTTGGCCCCTCAAACTTCATTATTGGTTCTTTGCAGCCCCAATTAGCTTTGGTCACCGTGAATTCACGGACGTGGACAAACGTGATCCACGGAAATATGCAGTTTGGCCCCTCCTTTCTTCCCTCTTTTTTTTTTTTTTTCTTTTCTTTTTTTCTTTTCCCTTTTTCTCTTCCCTTTCCTTTTCCCCCCTCTTCGCGCCGGGCCACGCCATCCCTCGACTGGCGACGCGGTTCGCGCCCCAACCTAGTCCGGCGGCCGAGCCGGCTCGGTGTGGTGACGCCCCGACCAGATGCTCTCCGCCGTGGAGTTCCATCCGCCGCGTCGGCAACCCGCCCACGGCGCGTGTCGCGTCGAGCACTCCGCTCCTGCGCACCACTCGGCGATCGATGAAGCATCGGCCCCCGGTCTCGGGCGCTGAAGTCCTCGGGCGTTGTCGGGCGCCGCGGTCCCCGACCACGAGGCCCCGGCAAGACCGCTGGCATTGCGGGTCCAGCGCCAGGACGAAGCTGGAGCCCGGAGATGTCGCCAGCCGCACCGGCGGCATCCTGGCGATCCAGTCGATGGGCGTGTCAGGTACCCGTTCGTCAGGTAGCTCTCGTCTGCCATTGCCACGCAAAAGAAACACAAGCATGCATGCGAATTACGATCGTGACCATTGACATGCATGCATGCATGCATCGATCATGCAATCATTTTAATTGTTGATCACCGTGGTAGAACGGACCTTTCAGCGGAGTGTAGCCCCGATGCTGGAGCTCCTCGCAGACGCTGGTGCCCCAGCACGAGCGCAGCACGCCGAGCTCCTCCGTGTCGTCGAGCACGCAGCCGACGAGTCCGCTGAGAACGACGCAGGTGGACGGGTCGCACCCGCACGCCGTCCCCCTCCTCGCGGAGGTCGCCGAGCCGCCGCGAGAGGTCCACCAGCGGCGGGCCGCAGCGACAGGTACAGCCCGACAGTTCTGCCGGGCCCGGTCGCGACGCGCGGTCCTCCTCCTACAGCCCATCGGGCGCAGCGACAGGTACAGCCTGACAGTTCTGTCGGGCTCGGTCGCGACGCGGTCCTTGATTTATCTAATACAACATTTAGATGGAGAGGCTCACGTACCACACAAGATTCCTATTCTTCATTCCTTATTGTTGCCTCGCTGCACAAAGAAGACATCCTCTACGCCCTTCTCCTTTCTTCAATGGTGCATGCAACCATCGTTTGCCCCCCTTTCTCTCGAGCTCAACCCCAATGCCGTGTTAGGGAATATGAATTGAGTTAGTGTTTTCTCCTTAGCCTTTGCAGCGACATTAATTCTCAACGATGACCGCCAATGGAATTGATTAACGGCGTTTCCCTAGTGAAGATGTATCTGGTCTTTGTGTAATGGCATAAGTACCATCAGTTAAACATAAATCTCGCTCTCCTTTGTTTGTAAACACTTATTTTTTTTTCTTCAATTAATAAATTCCTGGAGGGGGGCCTCGGCCCCTACAGTTCAGTCAAAAAAAAAAAAAAAACTCCCTAAGTTCAGGAATTTGGCCCTTTACCCTCATCAAACTCATCGAGAAACACAAGCCGGCAGCTTGAGCGCCGTGACGGTCGGCTGCTACGCCGCTGGCGTGGCCACCCGAGTTGTCATCACGCGCCTTGCATTTAAGGCGAGCAAGAAGAGCGCGTTTGTGAAGTTGTTGACCGGGGGCTACGGGAGCACCGCTGATGATCTAGGAGGGGTACTCGAAGCCTCTTGGTTGGTGCGCGCTCAATTAAAGAGCCATTTTCTTAGCTAACCTTTATTTCTGAAACTAACTTCAGAATCCCAGACCATGGGTCTTCGTTTGATGAAGAATGTTCCATTTTAACTATATAAATAATAAATATAATGCTAGCTTAACGTTGTTTTCTTAAAAACAATTATTTTAAATGGTCTATGACATGATGTTTTGCAATTTTCCTTCCTTCGGGATAAATGAAACTTCTTATATTTCTCCCTCAGTTTCCAAAACATTACGTTGTGAATGAATTGTGAAGTACAGGGACAAAATTTGTTTTCTGAGAACCGTACACATGGAGCATTCGGTCCAGGTCGGCTCACACTGGCCGTTCTTAGATTACCAGCAACACAGGCCACACAAGCTCACAGGATATTGGGTTGGGCTACCCATCTACCTTTGGGCTGAGCGAACAGCAATGACTGTTCTCTGTTTCTCCAAAACAAAAAAAAAAAAAAAAAAAAATTGTCATTCCTCTCTTTAAACCATTGTCTTAATTTATTTAGGGGTTTAATGACAGTTTTTAATAGTAGATGATGTGTTGACAGTGAGATGTATATTCCAAAGGCCTCTTGGCTTAGAGGGTTTGGCCTTGATTGGCGATTGACACTAGCTTATAAGGGCACCCACAACAGGTTGATATATAAGCTCTTCTTGGCAGTCCGTGTGAGCCAAACCTTGCAAAATCGACTAGACCAACCTGTAAATTTGTTAGGATGGTTTACGTTTCTCCATCAAGATCATTTGAGAAATTTTGAAATATTGAATTCCAAATTATCAAAATTTTAAACATAATTTTCAGGATTTTATGAAAAGTCATCAATTTCAAAATTGATTTTTTTTTTATTATAAGTACTACAACTTTAGTATAAAGTTTGTCCATCCAACTTAATATGAAAAGCTACGATTTTACTGCGTGACACACCTGCTTTTTATGTGGGCCAAATTATCAAGGGCCTCTAGAAATGCCTCCATTTCTTAAGGCAACTGAAAAGCTTGTCCACCTTTAAGGCTCGTTTGGCGGTACTTCACTTCACCGATTTTTTTTTTTTTTTTTTTTGGCTTCAGCTCCACGAACAACTCTTGTGGTGGAGCTTGGAGCCATTTAATACCACATTTGTGAAAACAACTTCATGTATTTATCATGCATGGTCGGAAGAGGACAATTATTCACTCCCTCCGTATCAAATTGTAGTTCATTTTGGCTTTTCTAGATACATTAATTTTATTATGCATCTAGTTATACATACATAGTAAAAGAAATGATCTAGAAAAGCCAAAGTGAACTACAATTTGGAACGGAGGGAGTATCATGCATGGGAGATGGGAGAAGCTACAATTTTTGGCTCCTCCTCACCGCAAAGGCATGTGAGCACTTTTCGGGGGGCTTTATAGGTGAAGTCATTCTTTTTACCCCATTTGACACAAAATAGAATAGAGCCTTGCCAAATGGTGCCATATGATATTTTTTAGAGGCAATTCGGCATGCTAGCCACCTCTATAAATAGCAAACATGTCTAGAGGTGGCTACAAATCCCAACTCTTGGGCTGCATTGCTTAGAGCATCTCCAAGAGTTTTGCATTTGGGTTTGGCATTTGACAAAATTTACCAAAAGCTGAAAAACCATACTCCAATAGTTTAGCAATTGCATTTGGCAAATTAGTGATCTTTGACATTTGACGGCATGAGCGCGCAAAAAATGCTTGTGCGTTCGGCTTTGGCAATCGTGATCGCGGCTTGCATGCGTGGAGGAAAAAAGTCTGGACGAGTACAGGGACTCGCGCGGCCAATGACCTCTCCTTCCCTGGCCCCACTTTTTAAATTTGACAAGCGCAAATTAGCAAACTATTGGAGGAAGGATGTTTTTAGATTTGGCATTTGCATTTCACATTTGGCAAATAGGGAAATTGCCAAATTATTTTTTTGCCAAAGCTCTTGGAGAAATCATTTTAAGAGGAAAGTTTAATAGAGTCGACTATACCCAAAAAGAGAGGCACCTCTAAAGATAGTTTATGCGGTATTGATTGATAGTCACTAGGCATCTGTATCTGTTGAGAAAATAACAGTTTATAAGTACGTTTTTTAGATAAAGGATTTAAATAAATCCGGCTTCATCTATCCAAAGATAGAATCAGACCACTTATTACAGAGTAGCATGCACAAAAATAACCGTTTGGGCTGTTTAAAACCACCACACATGTGGGGAAAATAAAAGTGAAAAGTTTTTGACTAAACATAACCAATATGTCTCTGCGATAGCCATCCATTGGATCCGAAGAAATCAAGCGCCCATTTGTTTCTAAATGTGAAGCCATAAAGGTTATTTGGTCACGAAGATCTTCATGCCTTTGTAGTTTTGCCCATTGACGAAGCGGTGCGTTCCTCGGAATAGAACCTGCAAGAGATTTTTTTGTCTACATTTGTCAAAAACCACCTCATTCCTGGTTAACCATATTGCCTAAAAAAAAAAAAGAGATGCAACTACAGTTAACAATAATGTATTATACTTCTTGTTGCCCACTTTGGATCAATTTTGAAACAGATCATATGTATTCAATGGTGGGGCAATTCCAAAAAGTATATGAATGGAGCGCCAAAGAAATTTAGCATGAGAACATTGGAAAAAGAGGTGTTGAATCGATTCTAAGGAATGACAAAAGGAACAACTAATATCCCCATGCCAATTTCTCCTAGCCAAATTATCTTTTGGTTAAGATTACACCTCGTTTCAAGTACCACATAAAAATTTTAATTTTCATGGGTAGTTTTGTTTGCCAAATATCTTGTGACACTCTCACTCCATTATTAATTAACACAAAGCATACATAGACTTGATTTGTGAAGGTACCCGAGGCCTTTAAGCCCCAAACAAACACATCTCTTTCCTCGCATAAGTTAAGTCGTTTGTAACGAAAGTATTATACGGTTCCAATTGATCATGTTTGCTCCCACTAAATTCCTTCTAAAAGAAATATTTAGTATAGGAGTGCTCACTACATTGGCTCTTGTATCCCGCTTTCTTCTTACAATATTAAACAATCTTTGGGAATCTATCTTTGAGTGGTTTGTTACCTAGCCAAGTATCTAACCAAAATCTAGTTTGTGTCACATCCTTTACTTTAAAATGTCATAACTCCATAAAAGTATCTTTCACATTCATAAGACTCTTCCAAAAGTGTGAATCAGTTGATTTCTTTGTACAACTCCCTAATGTTTTATCCTTGATGTATTTATTTCTTAATAGATCTTGCCATATCCCTTCCTCATTTAATAATTTGAACAACCACTTACTAAGCAAACATTTATTTTGAATTTCCAAGTCTAGAATTCCAAGACCCCCTTGGTCTTTTGGTCGCCTTAATATTTCCCACTTAACTAATCTATATTTTCTTTTATGTTGATCGTTTTGCCAATAGAACCGTGATACGAAGCATTCGATTTTTTTCCAAAACTCCTTTCGGTAGTTCAAAGAAGGACATCATAAACATGGGTAAGCTAGACAACACCGAATTTATGAGTACCAACCGGCCCCCTACCGAAATGAGTTTGCCTTTCCATCCACCTAATCTTTTCTCTATTCTTTCTTCAATATTTTTCCAATCTTTATTATTCAACTTTCTAAAATGCATGGGCAATCCCGGATATCGAAATGGGAATTTACCAATGGCACAACCAAAAAGCTGCGAATAAAACTCCTCATGTTCTTTAGCTCGGCCAAAACAAAAGACCTCACTTTTATGAAAGTTAATCTTTAAGCCGAGATAGTTGTTCAAAGGTGCTAAGCAACAGCTTCATGTTAGTTGCCTTTTCAACATTGTGGCTCATAAAGATAACGGTGTCATGCGCATATTGCAATATTGATAAGCCATCTTGCACTAAGTGAGGGATTACCCCTTCAACTTGACCCACTTCCTTGGCTCGCAATGAGTATGGCCAACATTTCCGCTACTATATTAAATAGTATAGGAGACATGGGGTCACCCTGCCTTAAACCTTTTTTGGTCTGAAAATAAGGTCCTAGTTGATCATTAACCTTAATATTAACATTTCCTCCCTGTGTGAATTGTTGTACCCACTCACACCATTTGTTTGAGAAACCTTTCATAAGTAAGGCTTGTTGTAAAAAAACTCCAATTTACTTTATCATATGCTTTTTCAAAGTCAATTTTAAAAATTACCCCATTTTTTTTTTTGTATGTAGTTCATGAATTGTTTCGTGTAAAATTACTGCACCTTCCATAATGTTTCTACCTGGTAGGAATGTCATCTCGAGTCGGTCTTATAATTTTTTTGGGCAATGGTATTTAATCTATTGGTTGCTACCTTGGTAAAGATTTTGAAAGAAACGTTCAATAAACGGATGGGTCTGCATCGTTGAACGGATCATGCATCATTCTTTTTAGGCAACAATATTATATTACCAAAGTTAAGACGATTAAGAGGCAAATTTCCTTGATGAAAATCAGAAAATAAAGCCATCAAATCATCCTTGAGTACCCCCAAAAACCCGATAGAACTCCGAAGGAAAAGCCATCGGGGGGCGTGTGCTTTGTTGTGTTCCTTTGGAAGATAGCTGTTTTGACTTCTTCTAGAGAAAAAGGCTCATTAACAACTCATTCTCCATCGGTGAGACTTGAGGGATGTCATCTGTTCGAGATTCGCCTAAAGTTACTGATGTATCTTCGGATGGCCCAAACATGTTTTTATAATAACTTGTGATATGCTTCTTAAGTTGAGCATCACCGTTATTAAATTGGTACCATCCTCAGCCGGAAAATACGAGTTTTTCCTGTGCCTACCATTGGCAATTAGGTGGAAAAATTTTGTGTTGGCATCACCTTCCAACAAATGTTTAACCTTAGCCCTTTGGTACCACTTTAACTCCTCTTCTCTAAGTAATTCAGCTAGTCTTTCATTTAACACCTGTTTTAAAACCCTTTCCGACTCACTTAGTGGGAATTTGTTTTACGCCTTTTTATCTAACTCATCCAACTTGTCTAAAAGATTTGTCTTTTCTTTTTTGTAAACTCCACTAACATGTTTTCGCCCAACCTCTAAGGTATTGAGTTTTCTAATTTTCGCTTTTGCCACCTATCCATAGGTGAACCAAAAGCAATGGTGTTATTCCAAACATTTGTCACCAACTCATGAAAACCTTCCCTTAACATCCAACCAAGTTCGAACTTAAATTGTGGTTGATAAGTCGAGGAAGGTTTGTTAGTTGAGAAAAGCAGAGGTGTATGGTCTGAAATCTCGAGAGAGAGAGCATGGACTGTGCAAAGAGCATACTTTGACTCAGTTCAGTACACAACAATACTACTGTCTAGTTTCTCAAAAGTTTGAGTTGGTAAATTGTTGGCCTAAGTATACTTCCTTCAGATAACTCTAATTCACGGATGTTTAAAGTATCAATTACTGCATTAAATAAAAAAGATCATCTATCGTTATAATTGTCATTATTTTTTTCTCATCCGGTCTACGAATAATGTTGAAGTCGCCACCTATTATGATAGGTAAAGTATCCTTCGAACACACTCGCACGACTTCGACAAGAAGTTGGATTTTAGGTCTGTCTGGGCTGGCCCATAGACTGAAATTAAGTTAAAAAATAAAATCATCTTCCTTATTTCTTAACTTGAACCGAATGGTAAATTCTCCTTCTTCTATTTCTCCAATATCAAAAGTTAACAGGTTTACTCCTAAAATCATGCCACCGGATCTGGTTTATAAGTACGTTGTGTACGTGTTTTAATGAAGAGGTCAAAAGTGCCTACTCAACTACTCAAGATGGTGTTGTATCAACTTAATGTAATTATCTTAAGTAAATAAAATGCTTCTTTCAATAAAAAATTATATGTAATATGAAAGTGCGAGGTTTGGGTGATATATACAGGACAACAGCCGCAGATCGATGGCACTTTGAGACAAGATGATGATAGGAGAAGCTCTCGTTATGGGGCATACGTGGAAGAAGCACCGTGAGCAGCTGAAACGGAAGAAGAAAACGTGATGGCTGATGGATGCAAAATGAAATGGATTGTCGTCGTCGGCCCAGAAGACCTTGTTGTGACTCATATCTTAACTCGTTGGAAATACACATTTGTTGTACTACCTATATTTTATCACTTCTCCTATATCGATCTCTCAGGTAACAACATGTAATTTTGCCATTGTTTGGAATTATCTCTTGTGATTTGAGTTGTACATTTAATCGTACGTGTTAGTAACTGTAAGATTGTAATGAAACATGTAGCTTTTGTTAGTTCGTTCTGATTTCACTTATCGACAAACCAAACTTTTTTTACTTTATCCAAGTATATGGAAAATAAAATAATATTGATTTTTATATCTCCAAACCCCCATTTTCACCCACCATGCTAACCCCTGGCATCTGTGGCAACAGATCAGGTGGGAACTTTTCGAAAGCATATTCCAATTTCAATCTAGTTATACATGTTACACATTGTAAACATGATGACTACTTTCCCTCCGTTCCAAATTGTAGTTCACTTTGACTTTTCTAGATACATTAATTTTGTTATGCACCTAGTTATACACTATGTCTAGATACATAGTAAATCAAATGAATTTAGAAAAGCCAAAGTGAACTACAATTTGGAACGGAGGGAGTACTTTTTTATGTACACTTGTGCCAAAACAAAACAATGTACGTACAACTTTAGAACAGAGGAGAGCACTTGACAAAAACGCAAGTGCGGTGATCGACTTGTGCCACTCCAAATTCGTCTTTTATTATAGTGGAATGACTGCTAGCTAGATTTCCGCTTATATTCCGTAATAACTAGTAGTGTGGGTTGACGACGAAACACTTTTCCCTGATCTCTCCCTCATCGCCGGTGAGCACCTGGACCTTGCCCATCTTGACCATGGCCTTGGCGAACTTCACCTGCCATGCCTTCTCCACTGCGGCATTGAAATGAACGATCCCGGCCGTCCAGGGGCTGTCGAGCAGCGTCTTGTCGGAGACGAACAGGCCCTTGTGCGCCAGCACGTTCTTGAAGTACTGGCTGTCGAAGGTCGCCGGCGTGACAGGGTCCTGCGGCACCACCGTGGGGTCCATCTGGGCGTTGCTGGACGGCCAGGGGCACCGCATCTTGAGATGCTCGGCGTAGGCCGGGTCGAGCGACGGGTCTGTCCGTCCCACCTGCCCGCTGAAGTTGTAGAGGCGCTGCGTGAAGGAGGAGCAGTGAGAGCGGCCGATGGTGTGTGCGCCGGAGAGGGTGACCATGTCGTCGGCGTTGAGGCCCTTGCGCTTGAAGCTCTCAATAAGCTCATCGACTTTGAAAGTCGGGGCGGGGACATTGTCATCGAGCACCTCATCCTCTCTCGACACGCGGCCGTCACGACGGCCCGAGGGGACCTTATAGTCGATGCCTCCGGCGAGGTAGGCGCCATCACGGGCGGCGAACGCGACGACGTCGGCGCAGGAGACGGTGCGCGGGCAGTGCGCCTCGAGGACGGCCTTGGCGTCGTCGACGACGTCGAAGCCGCGCATGCTGGGGTTGTTGGCGACCGAGTCCTTCTCGGCCTTGTTGCCCGGCGTGGAGTTGATGAGGATGGAGGCGTCGCAGCCCCGGACGAAGCAGTCGTGGAAGTGCATCCGGATGAGTCCAGCGCCGACGCCGGGCTCACGGGCGATGCCGCGGCGGACGGCGTTGCGCACGATCTCCTCGGCCTGTGGGCATGAGTGCTTGTAGAAGCCGACCTCCAGCGACGACGCGTGGTGCGAGTGCGAGGCGTGCGCCGTGGACGACGCCACCACGATGACGAGGGCCGCCGCCCATGCAAAAGCCAGCCACGTCGAACTCATCGTCACCAATGCAAGATACCAACAGTGGACTGTTGTTGGTGATTCAACTTTGTTCTCGAACGAGATGGTGATCGATCAAGAGTACAACTTTGTGCAGCTGCTGGATGTGTATTTATACATACAAGGGAAGCTACGTGGCATTGTGTGTAGTAGTTGGGGGATAGCGTGTCCATGGACGCATTGCGTTTGTGTACCCAGTCATCAACATATGTTAAGACCCAATCCTTCATCCATGCATAGAACATCTTTACCTTGTTCAATCAATGTAATCCCACGAAATTAAGAGCCGCACCGCGTCAGTGGACTGAGTATATATGGCTACTTGATTGACACGTTATGATATGGAGTGAGAAGCCACGAAATGTGCCATCAGTCACCATCTACCAAATGCTGCCCAGAGACTTTGGGCTAGTATATATGTCATAATCATTTGTTAGCAGAGTTGTTAATTTGGAGAAAAGGATGCATCAAGGTTGCTTGTGGAAGTTCAAAGACGAGGTAAACATTATCGGAATTCATATTGACACGGTCTATCAGATGGGATGACCGGGGATTTATATACAACGTGGATGAATGTTAGTTCTTTCCTAGGTATAACATGAATGCTGTGACTCTGTCCAGATCTTATTTGGAGCCCCTTGCAAAGATCAAGCTCCTGCATGGAATCGAACAACGCGCTCCCACGTACTCCTGGTGGCTAGATCAGATCAACTGATTCATGTCTCACCAAACTCCCTAGTTGAATGCCTTATGCTATTGTATTGTATTGTATTGTACATGGATTCAACTCAGGCTTCAGCGGCACCTGAACAAGGACTTTATTAGATAGGATAAATCAAGAGATGTACTATAACTAGTGTAAAAGAAAATTTATGAAGTTCAAGAATTAGACAAATTATAAGTCGGTTTTATGGCTATAAATAAACATGGTATACTAAAGCATAATTCAGATTCAGATATACAATTTCTAGCAATTACCAGATCAACGTACCATTCAAAGAACACATATGCAGCACTAAAATCTCATACTGTGAGGCGACCTTTATTTTAGTCCTGTCCTATTTGTTCATGCTCATCAAATTAAAAATACTTTTTTTGTGCAAAGCTATTACTATGTCATATATGCGTAACTAGAAGCCACATACACATACAGGTGCAAATAGACCCGGATGCATTCTCGTCGTCCTTGACAATGCCTTTGTTTTGTACAAATTCAGACATGACCATTGTTTTGTAGAAATTCAGAGAAGAGCTAGTGACAAAGTGTAGCAGCATTTCAGTATACCTTGCCCATATGGCTGGATAAGATGTGTGGGAGACACAAGACTTCATGGTAATTGGATCTGGTGCATATGGAAAACATCTCTGTATTGACAGCCTTGTCCCGTGGGTGCTTTGCCCCATGTAGCGGTCTACTACATGTGGGTGGTGTTGGGATATTAGGCAATTTTCAGATTAATTCCACAATATAAATCATGATTAGCG
Source organism: Hyparrhenia diplandra (assembly GCA_015847255.1). Classification (NCBI taxonomy): domain Eukaryota; kingdom Viridiplantae; phylum Streptophyta; class Magnoliopsida; order Poales; family Poaceae; genus Hyparrhenia; species Hyparrhenia diplandra. The sequence goes on from JADLZK010011231.1 coordinate 55,752, forward strand.
ATCAAACTCAGGTCACGATCAAAGCAAAGGGTGTAAACACAACTAGCACACCGGATAGATTTGATCTCGAGAATACCCCGGTGACGTTGAGGACAACGTAATGAAGAGGTTCGAAAGCGACGCCAAAGGTCCTTGGTCATTTGTCGTTTGTCGTCGTCGGGCGGCCTGGCCAAGAAGTCGAAGAAGCCGTCGATGAAGACGGCGCTGGGGCGATCCTCCGCGTGTCCTTCCGGAAGACGAGCCGTGATGAAGATCGGGAGGCGATCGCGAAGAGCGCTTCCTAAAACCTTATTCGCCTTCTCCCGCCGCAGGATCGCAAAGACGACGGTTAGGAGAGACCTGCTCGCCCAGATTGCTAGTGCACGCAAGCAATCGGGCTGGAGTAGTACTGGCGGCGCAACAACAAGAAGAGGCAAAAACTCTATCTCAATTCTCTAGAGTTGAGAGGTTGTCCATTCAAGGGACTCCTCTCTAAACCAAGATGAGATGTCGATCTGGATTTTGGCGTGGCGGTAGGTCGCTTATATATCTTGAACATCGTGTCGCGATCACGATCGGTTTAGGACTCTCTACTCGAGTCGGTTCGGTCTCTCGCAACTTGAAGGCCAAGATTACCAAAAATAGAATGGGCCTTTGAGATTTCTCTAGAATTTCGAATTTGTTATTGGGCCAAGCCCATCTAAATTCAACAATCCCCACCGGATCTCAAATACCCATTTAGAGTTTTGCCAATTCTCGCCTTTGTTTAATAAAGCAAGATTTCGAGAGACGTGAAGTTGAACTTCGCCTAGGTCCTTAAGCTACACTTATTCACAACTTGAACAATGGACTACGCCTTGAATTGCAAGTTTTGTGCGAACAAGCTTTACTTAAAGCCACACTAGTACGGGCCGCCAAGTAGCCTTACCCCGTGGGTGGAGCATATACGCGTCATACTCCCCCGGTCTCTTCATGAGCTTACTAGAGACCACCCAAGTCTCATAGACTGCGGCGTTTCATCAAACTCATATAGGTATGTTCTTTCAAGAATGCTCAGTAGGATCGCATCTTTGCTTGTTAAAGCCAATAGAACATATTAAGGCATTAGCCAACCCGCCATCTGAGTGCCTCAACGCATTGGAGAGTTATTGCATCTTCACTTAGAGAGGGTTATAAATATACTCTCCTCGGTTTACCAATAGCTTGTTCTTCCCGGATCCTTAGTCACGGGATCTCCGATCAAAAGGTTGGGTTACTACTACTATAAACTCATATGGGTCTCATACCCATCTCCCTCGATGCAATTTCTATCACATTACGTGATAGCCCTTTAGTAAAGGGATACGCGGGTTTTTTTTTATCTGTTTGGACATAAGCCACGGTTATTACTCCGGAGTTTCTCAACTTCCCGGCGGTCTTCAAACGTCTTTTAACGTGTCTTGTTGACTTCGCATTATCCTTAGCACTATTCACTTTAGTGATCTTTGTTTGATTATCACAGTTCATAAGGATAGCGGTCTTTGGTTTCTCTACCACGGCGGCAAGTCGGACAAGAGCTCACGCAGACCACTCGCCTCTGCAGATCTTTGTATCAAAAGCGATAATTACTGCTTCCATGGTTGATTTAGTCAAAATAGTGCGTTTTACAAGACCTCCATGACAACTGCGCCACCTCCAAGAGTAAATACATACCCACTAGTAGCGTAGATTTGATCAATATCGGATATCCGGTTCTCATCACTATATCCCTCTAGCACGGTGGGTGCCCGAATAGTGTATGCCATAACTCATTGTACCTTTAAGATAGCACAAGACCCTCTCTAGTACATGCCAATGATCATCACCCGGGTTGGACATATACCTACTCAACTTGCTCACAAAGAAAAGAGATATCCGGTCTAGTTGCATTTGCTAGATACATGAGTGAACCAACAATCGAGAGTACTTCAACCGATCTTTAGTACTCTTCTTATTTTTCCGCAATGTCACACTAGGATCATAAGGTGTTGGAGAAGGCTTTCTATCCATAAAACCAAAACGGTTCAGGACCTTCTCAACATAGTGAGATTGCGACAATGTAATCCCACTCTCTTCCTTAATTAGCTTGATGTTTAGAATTACATCGGCCTCTCCTAGATCTTTCATGTCAAAACTCTTAGACAAGAAAGACTTGACTTCATTGATCAACATAACCAGGCACTAGTTAACGTAGTGTCAAACTTCTCATGCCATTGTTTAGGTGCTTGTTTCAAGCCATACAAAGATTTCAATAGCTTGCACACCTTTTGCTCTTCACCTTTTACTACAAATCCATCAGGCTGATCCATGTAAATCTCCTCATCCAACTCTCCATATAGAAAAGCTATCTTTACATCCATTTGATGAATGATCGGACCATATGAGGCAGCCAAGGATAGTAATGTTCGGATAGTGGTCATTCTAGCAATGGTGAGTAAGTATCAAAGAAATCCTCGCCCTCCTTTTGAGTATAACCCTTTGCCACAAGCCGAGCCTTGTACTTATCAATAGTACCATCAGGTCTAAGCTTCTTCTTGAACACCCACTTACATTCAATTGGTTTATAACCGAATGGTAGATCGATAACTCCCAAGTTCCATTAGAAAGAATCGAGTCCATCTCACTATGAGCGACTTCTTTCCAATCATCTACATCTGGAGATGCATATGCCTCTCGAGAGATAGAGGTGGGAGTATCATCCACAAGGTACACAATGAAATCATCACCAAAAGATTTTGCAATCCTTTGTCTCTTGTTCCTCACAGGAACTTCATTGTCATCCTTCTCAAGTGGTTGTTCAAATGACTCAACAAGGGTACTCGATAGGTATAGTATCATCAGGAGCTAATTCAGTAGAAAATCTAACATTGCTACACATATCTTTCAAAGGAAATATATTCTCAAAAAATGTAGCATCACGAGATTCAAAGATAGTATCTACAAGCATATCAGAAACTTCAGATCTTACTACTAAAAATCGATAGGCAATGCTGTTGTGAGCATATCCAAGAAAGATACAATCTATCGTCTTTGGTCCAAGCTTACGCTTCTTATTAATTGGAACATTGACTTTCGCCAAGCATCCCCACGTGCGCAAGTATGAAAGTGATGGTTTTCTACCAACCCACATCTCATATGGCGTTGTCTCTTTATTTCTGTTTGGAACTCTATTCAGGACATGACTCGCAGTCAATATAGCTTTCCCCCACCATGCCTTAGATAAATTAGCAGTGTCTAACATGGCGTTAACCAAGTCAGTCAGCGTGCGGTTTTTCTCTCGGCAATTCCGTTGGATTCGGGTGAATAGGGAGGCGTCCTCTCGTGAATAATACTATGTTCCGCACAAAACTCATCAAATATTATAGATAAATATTCACCACCACGATCGACCTTAGGCGTTTAATCTTTCTCTCTACTTGATTTTCAACTTCAGCCTTAAAGATTTTAAAGTAATCTAATGCCTCATCTTTAGTTTTCAGCAAGTAAATATAGCAATATCTAGAAGCATCATCAATCAATGTCATGAAATATCTCTTTCCACCTTTAGTCAACACACCATTCATCTCGCATAGATCGGAATGTATGAGCTCTAGAGGTGCCAAGTGTCTCTCCTCCGCTGCCTTGTGAGGCTTTCGAGGTTGCTTAGATTGCACACAACTATGACACTTAGAACCTTTGGCAATAGTGAAATCTGGAATTAACTTCAAGCTAGATAAATGTGACATCAAACCAAAGTTCACATGACATAAACGAGAATGCCAAACACTTGAACTATCATTTATTGTGCCATAAATATGATTCACTTGACTTATTATGTTCTTCTAAAGATAGTGTTGTCTCCCCCGGAATCTTCTCTTTTCTCTAGAGATATTTCCCCGAGGCGATCCAACAAGAACCCGTAACATCTTAGCCTCTAGCCGAGCACGGCCTTAACTCGCCACCTCTTTATATGTGCACTAGAAAACTTTTCTAGTCTCAAAGACGTCAGTGAAAAACAGCCATAGTTAAATCAAGAAAAAGCCTATAATTAGGTTTTTGGATTGTTGGGATATTAGGCAATTTCAGATTAATTCCACAATATAAATCATGATTAACTCGATCAAACTCAGGTCACGAGATCAAAGCAAAGGGTGTAAACACAACTAGCACACCGGATAGATTTGATCTCGAGAATACTGGGGGGACGTTGAGGACAACGTAATGAAAGGTTCAAAGCGACGCCAAGGTCCTTCGGTCATTTGCCGTTGTCGTCGATCGGCGGCCTTCTTTGAAGAAGTCGAAGAAGCTGTCGATGAAGACGTATTTGGGGCGATCCTCTGCGTGTCCTTCCGGAAGACGAGCCGTGATGAAGATCGGGAGGCGTCGCCAAGAGCGCTTCCCAAAAACCTTATTCGCCTTCTCCCCGCCGCAGGATCGCAAAGACGACGGTTCGGGGAGACCTGCTCGCCCAGGTTGCTAGTGCACGCAAGCAATCGGCTGGAGTAGCTACGGCGGCGCAACAACAAGAAGAGGCAAAAAAACTCTATCTCAATTCTCTAGAGTTGAGAGGTTGTCCATTCAAGGGACTCCTCTCTAAACCAAGATGAGATGTTAGATCTCGATTTTGGCGTGGCCGGTAGGCTACTTATATATCCCGAACATCGTGTCGCGACACGATCGGTTTAGGACTCTCTACTCGAGAGTCGTTCGGTGTCTCCGCAACTTGAAGGCCAAGATTACCAAAAATAGAATGGGCCTTTGAGATTTCTCTAGGAATTTCGAATTTGTTATTGGGCCAAGCCCATCTAAATTCCAACAGGTGGTGTTGCTATAAACTTTATTCTTCTTAATATAACCAAAGTAGGAAACCGGATATTTCAAAAAAAAAAAAAAAAAAAAAAAAAAAAAGACAGCCTTGTCCTCAAAGCCGAAACTCCAGAGATGCCCTTGCAGCTCCAAAACACCCTCCCACAGATGGCTCTGGCGCGAGAACGCGGAGCGAGGCCTGCATTGGCCGACAGCAAGCAGTCTCCAGCAGACTGCGGCATTCCATCGAACAAGTTACGCGCAGGCTGCCACTCTCTCCGTTGCGCGCAGCCGGCCGTCGAATGCTCTGCGCGTGCATGGGCTACCTCCGAGGTACGCCTCAGCGCTCCCACAGCGCTCCCACAGGACCTCACTTCCTCTTCCTCGAGTACTTTCAGACAACGTCGCCGCTCGGGGCCGCGCCGCCGCGGCTGAGGGAGGCGTTGGGCCCACTTTTAGGCCGAATGAAAGGCCGGCGCAAGCCTAGGCCCAAGTACGCTGTGCGTTTCAGGCCTTGTGGCTTGTTGATTTTTTTTCCTTTGGATATAATAATATGTGTATAATCTAAAAAAGGGTGAATTAAGAGCTTAATCTCAAAAAAGGAGAATTAAGAACTATTTCTAAAAAAAGAATTTACAGTTCTTCTGTTGATAAAAAAAAAACAGATAGAAACGTTTTCATTTCTCTTTTTGTTGGTTTTATTATATTTTTCTATTGGTTCTTGGGATCTGACGAAAACATTTCCATTTCCAACAGGGACAAGTGTGACACGCGGAAACAGTTGGGTGATCGGTCATACCGGAGGTGCCTATCGACAACCCACCCCTTTCCTCCCCGTCTCCCATTCTCACACGAAGCAGCGCTGCAAGGGCACCTGCAATGATATAAGTTAGCTATTTACTCTAAGTTAACCTCTCCAATAGTACTACCTTTTAGCATTGATTTACGGTATGATCAATCCAACATGCCACTCTCACATATATTGGAATGTGTGTATTAGCCTAGCTCTTATTAAGAACTAGCTCTTCTTTCTCTTCTATTAAATTATAAAAAAATGCTAAGACGTAGCTTATGAGCTAGCCATTTGCGGTTGCCCTTAGGCCCGGGCCTCCCTCTCCGTCTCCCTCTCCCACTAGACCACGTGCCCACACCCCACTGGTGCGAAAAAAAAAGACGGTGGCGGAGGCTTGGGTTTTAGTCATACAAATGCAAAAAGGTGAAGTAGAATTAGGTGTATTCGGTTCTTCTGCTGAGAGTTGGAACCAAGATTCCTTAGTTCCTCCTTGCTATAGTTCTTTCGGTTTTGGTGTTGGTTTCTTTTAGTTTTATTTTCCTTGCTTGAGTTAATTATGCTCATCCCCTACCCCGAGAATGGGGATGGATCAATCACCTTAGAGCATCTCCAAGAGACTAGCCAAATGAAAGTTAAATTTAGCTATTACTAATACAAAATTGCTCCCAACGGACTCTCTATATGACTATCTAAAATGTCTAGCTCTCCATTCCACCTTATTCGCTCTCTACTTTTGAATAGCCTACCTCACTAGCTATCCTTTACAGAGTCTGTTAGAGCACTCTAATATCTTTTTGTCAAATCTATTTTAGAGAATAGCTAAATCATCAAATTTGATTAGTTTGTTTCGCTAATCTCTTGGAGATGCTCTTAGATCATTAGAACTCTCTCGTCCTCCTATCTCTTATTATAAACTCTCTCTTTTTGAGAAACTCTAACACGAAGAACACTCTTAAGAGTCTTGATGGACGTAGGGGCTCAACACCTGAATTAAGATAAATCCTCTCGATCACTAATTATTAGCCATGGTTACGAACTCAGTAACAGTTCAGTTGGCCCACGTGTGTCCGATAATCTTCACATCGCTACCGACGCCGAGGTCGGAGGAGGTGCTCCCAAGAAGGACGTTGTTTGCTTCTTCGACAAGGCCCTCTTCGTGGACATCACCTTCATTCTAGGCCATGTGGAGTGGTGTCCGAGAGGGCGAGTGTATATGCATATGGGAGAAATTGTAAGAGCGGCTAGCATGCATGAGGCTCAGATGTGTTCGCACTAGTACTCCTTAGGGCGTCCGCAATGGTTAGCTATTTGGCTACCTAGATGTGACGTGGCAAAAAAAAGTAGCAGAAAGTAGTCATTAGCTACATGCAAATAGCTAGACTATTTCACGTAGCCCAAAAACATATGAGAGGGGCATGCATGTGCAATAATATAAAATAGTCTTTGCTTTTGTCTCTCACCTCTACATCAGCGGGCTACGTAAATTGTACCCGTAGCTTGACCCGATCTTTCGAACGTCACGCCGGGGTCACGACTTAGGGCGATGTGCTCGGCCTCCACCGGCGGGAAGGCCCGCGTCGTCGACATGGATTTCAAGACGTCGCCGCTGCTGGACAACCAGTACTACAACAACGTGGTGAAACACAAGGTGGTGTTCGGGTTCGACTAGGAGCTCTCGGTGACCGCAACGACACAACGACACTCGCCACGCGCGATGCGCCGCCAACCGAAAAACCCTAGTCGTGAGATAGTCGCGGTAGGGGAGGGCTGTAACGGATCGAGAGGTTTTCAATTCGAGCCGAGCTCGGGATCATGGACGTGGCCCCGTTGACCATACTCAACAAGGACGCGTTAGACATCCCCTTGCGGCGCAGGCACTGCCACCTCCATTCCTCCTCGCCCTCTCCCTCCCCGCCACCGTCGAAGATGAATATGGGGAGGTTCGCCCTTGGGTCCTCGTCCCAGGTGAAAACGGTGGTTAGGACTTCGCCATGGTTCGAGAAGGGCGTCCCGGCCGCCTCCGGGTACAAGAAGCAAACTCCTCACTTTCCTTGCTCTTAGCCTTTTATCGTATTGAGGGGATAGATGATAAGTGCATAGTATCAACACATTTATCTCCCTTTATATTGTGATATGTATTTCATATCTTAATGCCTTTATGGAAGCAAGCATATCAAATATAGATCATGTGCAAACTCGTCCATATAGTAAATGTATTCCACAACTTGTTGTAATCTGTACACATGATCGAGGTGCTCACTGGACCCCCGGCGAGGTCGGGGCTTAAGTGCAACAAGGTCAAGCGATATGATCTCATATCGTATTCAGTATTGAACTAATGCATGCGAGAAGGAATACATTCATCAACGTAATAAGCAACAATTATATATATCACATTGGTAAAAAGATATGATGCTAAGTGCAAATATATGGAGCTCATCATTGCTCCTCCTGTCCTTGATAGTCGAGTACTATTCAGTCCATTGCTTCCAATTCCTCGCCCTTTTCTTTTCAGCAGCTCGGCGAGTTCATCCACCTTTTTTGATTCAGAAGAGTCCCGACCACACAAAAGAAATTGTAGTAGAACCACAGGCGGCAAAATTGAAAGAAATTGTAGTAGAACCACAGGGCGGCAAAATTGATGAAAGTTGTACATGAAGGCACCCACCATGCAATAATTGGGTAAACGTGACACGCGCGAAATCAATGATGTGATGATGAAATACGGGAGAAACGACCTAGATGACCCGCCACTTGATGTCCATTCTATAAACAACAACAATTACCTAGGGGGTGAAAGGAAAATCCGCCAAACTCACAACAAAACAAAACTCTCGTTTTTGAGCAGCAAAAACCTGTTTCTATTGACTAATTTTTCAGAATCAATATGCCCTTGCATAGATGGATGAAACGCTACATTGCATTATCCGCTAGGAGCAGGAGCGAAATTCTACACTCGACTGATTCATCAGCGCACGCACATGAACCAATCCAATCCAATCATGAGTACTTGGTTCAACCCAAATCCATCTATCTCGTGCGGTGCGGTGCGGACTAGACACTAATACATATAGGGAAGGTGTGATGTGTTGTTCTCTTAATCATTCATTAAGTGTTGGCCAATTCTCAAGCTTAAAAAATCGCCGGAGACACTAATACATATACATGTGCAAAATAAACCCAAGATGAATTTGTATCGTCTTTGTACAAATTCAGAGAAGAGCTAGTGAAAGAGAGGACACAAGGAAAGAGGTGGAGTAAAAAATTAATTGAGAACTCTCGGCTCTTTTCTCCCTTTTTATAGGGAAGGTGTGATGTGTTGTTCTCTTTATTACCAATGGTGTTCTTTGTTATATGCAAAAATGCCACTAAAGGCTTACAAATGGTTCTAATAGGGCTTGTATTTACAAAATCATCGAGTGCTACAAGTGACCTCTAAACATTATATGATATGGACTCCCTAGTTGTACAACTAGACCTGAAACATAACGAGGGAGTCACCAACATATAGCACACCCCTAATATAGATCGCGCCTGACCACCTGTATATGTCTGTCAACACAGATCGCGACTGACCACATGTACATGTTTTCTCCATATGGTTGGGTTTTGCAAAAGATGTGTGGGAGAAACAAGATTTTATTGGATCTTATGTATATGGAAAACATCTATATATGACTATATGTGACAGTCTTGTACTCAACACCAAAGCTACTGAGAGATGCCCCTTGCAGCTCCAACACACCCTTTGCACCTTCATCCTCTCTCTTGACCACAACATCTTTGCCATTGTGATTGGCACCATCACGATCAATATTCAACGCCTCGTAGGCAAAACCGTAAGACGTCGAGAGCGCGACTTTCTTCGCTTGATGCTGCTCAGGCCATCAAATCATCATCGCCGGTCGGGGAATTTCGCGGCGTGAATGGGAACATTCATGCCTTCCTTGTAGTGGCGAACTTCGGGAGGTAGTTCGGTGGGCAGAATTACCCTAATATATGATCCGGCCTAATAAAGATGTACTACCACGAAATCTGGTCCAATAATGAAGACTATAGACCGTAAATTCGCCAATTGGAATTAGGAAATGTGGATTTGTGAGCCTATAATTAATTGAAAATTTGTTGTTATTTTTTCGTGAAACCGAGGCATGAATAAATCAAACATTCCATTTATTTTTCAGAAACACGATGCAAAAAAACAGCATTACTTTTGAAATTGAACCGGTTTATTAGTTAATTTACAGCCCGGTGACAAGCATGAGACAATGTTTTTTTGACTAGGACTACCACCGAATGTGGATCCCGGATCCGCCACTTTGCTCTCTTGCCAGAAATGCACTTGCCGAGGTGCATCTCCATGCCCCGGACCGCCCAGACGGTGCCATAGAGGTAGGAGTAGAAGAGGAGCAGCAACGTGTACAAGCACCTAGAGGAGTGGCCCAAAGAGGCTCTTGGATAGCTTCCTCTCTATGCGACGCCGCGCCTCCATCTTTGGCAACTTTTGTGACCGCGGCTCGTGGAGGCCACGGCAGGGAGTACCGAACTCACCCTCGAGCGCGTCAAAGTGCACAGCCGGGCGTCGGCGTCGGCGTGCGGGCATGCACCGAGGGACCCCGGCCGATTTGCCCCGTGTAGCGGCGGGTAAGTGGCTGCCCGCGGGGATCGACCCCGATGACGACCCCATCTGCCGGAGGAGCCGGGCGAGGCGGCGCGAGGTCTCGCACATTGTCCTCGTCGAGCCGGGCCGGGGCGGCATGAAGTGAATGCTTTGGGATGGGCACAACCCGCCCGCTTTTGGGCACCGAAAGGCCCAGCGCAGCCGTGTCCCTAGGTTGTGAGTTTCACCCCTCGTGGCTTGTTGCAATTAGTTTTCTTTTTTTTTTTGTCGATGTAATAATCTAGAGACACAGGAGCAGGGGGCTCGATGAGTACACCAAACCTTAAATCATTATTAGAACTCTTTTGTCCTCCTATCTCAAACACGAAGAACACTTGTTGGAGTCTTGGTGGACAAGCGGACATAGGGCTCAACGCTCGATCACTAATTAGTAGCCATGGTTACGAATTCACTAACGGTTGGCGCACGGGTAGGAAGTGTGTCTGATATCTTCAGCGGCTCATGTCACTACCAACAAGGGGTCGGAGCAGTTGCTCTCAAGGGTGGTGTTCTCGCTTCTTCGACGAGGTCCTCTTCGTCGCCGACGTCACCTTCGTTCTAGCCAGGGGCAAGTGGAGTGGTGTCCGTGGGAGAGGGTATATGCATATGGGAGGAATTGTAACAACCGCCAGCGCGCGTGCTTGAGGCTACACAGTAAATTACGTAGAAACTCAAACTGACGCTGGAATGGGTGGATTTAGGGCGTGTTTGGTTTACACCCACACCCTGCCACGCCACAACGGTGGCCGCCATAGCAGCAGGCGGGTGTTTGGTTGTTGTGGCCGCCATCATTTTTCACCCTGTCGTTTTCTTGCAGATTCCCGCGTTTAGCGTGGCAGACTTGTGGTGGGTGTGGCGAGCGTTTTGGCCGCCGCCGCCACGCCAACGAAGGCCGTAAACCAAACATGCCCTGATCGAGTCCAAGGATCAGATAGCTAGCTAGATGTCTAGATGTATCAGGCGATCGAAGAGCACTACGCACTACCACACCACTCCTCCCGGTCCCGGCCTCAGTTGATGGCGCCAAATTACCTGTCCTCTTCTTGTCGTATCTCAGTTCTGATGTCACTTCTGCGCGCGAACGCGAAGGCGCGAAGCACGGCACAGATCTGCTGGACTGACTGCGTGCTCTGCTGCTGCAGCTTGTAATTAGACAAGACAAGATTCGTCTGCTCCTCGTTTTAATTAGCTGGTCAAAGCTACAGCCCTTGCCATGTTACTGAGATGCATGACACACAGGCTAGCGCCGCCTGCGCGCTGGCTAGCTAGTGGCCATGTTATTCCTCCTCTCTACTTGTACCAGCTAGCTATACGTATAGAACGTTCTTCACCAATCATCAGCTGTATCCTGGATCATCGATCTGTACAGTAGGAGTATATATATAAAAGGTTCCTCGATCCTTCTTCCTTGCTACTCCACCTAGCTACTGCTTCGTCTATCTACAGTCTGTGGCGTAGACAGTACAGAAGCGGTAGTAGGGAGGATGAGCCGCCCCAGCAGCACCAGAGCTGCGGCCGTCCATGTACGGCAGCTCGTCGTCGTCGCCGTGATGGTGATGACATGCTTCTCCTCCTCCTCGAAGGCGCAGCTGCAGGTCGGGTACTACAACTCCACCTGCCCCGCCGCCGAGACCCTCATCGAGACCATCGTCCACGCCGCCGTCCGCAAAGACGCCGGCAATGGTCCCGGCCTCATCCGCCTCTTCTTCCACGACTGCTTCGTCAGGGTACGTACTCATTGCCGCCGCTGCTGCCGCCAATGCCGCCATTGCCGGCCGGAAATGCAAATGAACTAAACAATGCACACTACATTTCAGGGATGCGACGCGTCGGTGCTGCTGGACGACCCAACAGGGACGCCGGGCAACAGGACGGTGGAGAAGACGTCACCACCAAACTTCCCAAGCCTCCGCGGGTTCAGCGTCATCAACCGCGCGAAGCGCGTGGTGGAGCGTCGGTGTCCGGGGACGGTCTCGTGCGCGGACATCGTGGCCTTCGCGGCGCGCGACGCGGCGCGGATCATGGGCGGGATCCGCTTCGCGATGCCGTCCGGCCGCCTCGACGGCCGCGTCTCCAACTCGTCGGAGGCGACGGCCAACCTCCCGCCGGCGTCGTTCAACCTGACGCAGCTCCTGGGTCGGTTCGCGTCCAAGAACCTCAGCGCCGACGACCTCGTCACGCTGTCGGGTGCGCACTCCATCGGCCGCTCCCACTGCTCGTCCTTCGAAAACGCGCGGCTATACCCGTAGCTCGACCCGACGCTGAACGTCACGCTCGCGTCGATGCTCAGGGCGAGGTGCCCCGCCGCCACGGGCGGGAAGGACCGCGTCGTCGACCTCGATTTCAAGACGCCGCTGCAGCTGGACAACCAGTACTACAGCAACGTGGTGACGCACGAGGTGGTGTTCGGGTCCGACCAGGCGCTCGGTGACCGCAGCGACACGGCGGCGCTCGTCGCGCAGTACGCCGCCAACCGGAAGCTGTGGTCGCAGAAGTTCGCGGCGGCCATGGTGAAGATGGGCAACATCGAGGTCCTCACTGGACCGCCCGGCGAGGTCAGGCTCAAATGCAACAAAGGTCAACTAACTGATGCACGGTCATCAGATCGGATTCAGTGTTCACCTAGTAATGCAGAGGGAATCACACGTCGCGTCAGAGTCAGAGGACTCGCTCGATCAGGAATTGATCAGTTTTCTAGACAGCTCAAGTCATCAGTTAGAGACGCCATCTATCCATCAGTCCACCAGTCTGCTCTCCCTGCATTATTCATTCATGTGTGTACTTAATTTTAATTGTACATGACATACATGATCACTCCCCGCACTTTGCCTGCCAAGCTTGTACTGTATTAGTAGCTATCACTGTACTTACCAATTGCATACTTGCATGAATGTAAACTGTAACATACGAGACAGAGAAGAGATGGTAGAATTACATACATTATTCGGCATAGTACAAGCTACTGTAAGGAGAGAGATGTTCAGAAGTGTTGTTGAATATACAATTCATGGCCATCATCATGCATGTATCTGTCGGTTCAATTAATATATTAGCATTCACAAATAATTTATCCAAGCTTATGTCCATTTAATTTAACTAGCTAGGATGCATGGCCCAATCATGCATGCATCATCAGGCACTGGGTTCTCCTTGCATAATTGCTTGAATAATTGCATTACATTGCGTGTGTGAAAGCTAGGTAGCTAGCAAGCAGAATCGCTCTCAGCTCAGCTCAGCTGGAGATGCAACACAAGCACTACTGCGTGTCTGCAGTACGAGCACATGAGGGCCGGAGAAGGAGAGCAACAATGCAATTTGCCTGTGGAAATGGCATTTGCCTGGCAAGCAGCACACCTACTAGTTAGCTCATCAGGAGGGCCGGCGTGCAGCACGCATGTTCCTTGTCTTCCTCCTTGTCGCTGCGCTGCTGCTTGCACCTTTCTCTGTCCCCCACTCTCGCCCTCTATATTTGGCTTTCTACTAGTTGCTGGTGGTCTTTACACGTCGATCCATTCTGAGTCTCGCACGAGCCATTGGGAGGTCAGGAAGGAAGCGAACAAGAACATGCGTGCATGTGCAGGTCATATGGGCACGATATATATGATCGATCTGGAGTGTCAGCACCTGCTCTTCTGTCCTGTTTGGCATCTTACTAGTTATATATATATATATATGTCTTCAATTATCAAGTACAGAAATACACAGAGGATATATCCTGGGAGGCCGGGACCGCCGCCATGGCCGCCACAGCTTCCTTCTAGCTGCCTGCTGTGTTCGGCATGCATGAGCTACCTACAGATTCCAGCTTGGACACGACGATTATTGGCCTATCTATCTAGCTAGCTATAGTATCATGTCATGTGGCAACCTCAGAACAGCAATTCAGAAGCTTCCCCCCTGTGCTGCGTTTACTAGCTATAGTCACAAGAACATGGCGCCAGTAAGTGAAAAAGATTACTGAAAGTGAGGGATCGATGGAGGTTGTTAATTAATTAGTTAGCCCAAGCCGGCCTCGGGATCGGCGCCAGATCGAGGAATGGAGTAAAACTGTCAGCCAGTCACTAATGCTCACTCACACTAGCTGTGCCAGCAGCGGTTGACTTGGATAGAATACATCCACGACCTACCTACCAACCAGCCCTGCATACATTTCTCTACTGCAAGTCTCTGCAACCACCAAGTCGACGGATCTCCTCTGTATGTGTATATTTAATCGTCATCACTTGATCCACGTTCTTAGTTAATTAGACGACACGACTCATCATCATAATATAATCGTCTGCAAGAAGAGGCCGGACGACGGACATGTGGGGCGAAGGTTCTCTTTCGATCTCCTCTGGCAAAGGTGGCAATAGTAGGCAGCCGTAGCTTCTTGCTTGCAGTTCACCATGGCCATGGACAGGCAGGGACCAGAGAAGCTAGTAGAAAAGGTGGCGGTGGCCTGGCCCTCATGGCGGATGGGCAGACGATCGAATCTTCTGCTCCGTCAGAGACGCACTGCTCTTCTTGGATCCTAGTGGCCTTCGAGCCTCGCCCTCGCGTGGCCTGGCCTTCTTTCTGGACTGGACCAAGAATAATGTGCACTTTGGATCCTTGTGGACCGACATGGCACGCACACATGATTGACACAATCATGCACATGCTTCTTACTGTGGTACTAGGGCCACGTTTAGTTGGCAGAAATTTCTAACTTTTTTCCAACTTTTCTCTCCATCACATCACATTAAATACACCAAAAGACATATATTTAGAGTATTAAATATAGATAAAAAAATAACTAATTATACAGTTTAAATGTACATTGCGAGACGATTCTTTTTGAGTCTAGTTACTCCATGGTAGGATGATATTTTACCACTAACAAACGAAACGTCTTACAATTGTGCGATGTGACATTCGGTCTAAAAATTTGCCATCTAAACAAGGCCTAGATAGATGCTTCCCTTTTCTCTTTTTTCTTTTCTTTTCTTTTCTTTTTTTCTTCTTCTTTTTCTCCCCAATGTTGACTAATCATGTATATCTCTAGCATTTACATACTTCTTGGGATTGATGATGATGGTTACACTCTTGTCGGTGGGCAAAATAATTCATCCACTATTGACGACTTGTCAGTTTTGGATAGTGGCACCCTTTTCCAAAGATAGCTTGGAGATCATTGTTCTTGTCATTGGTGATGTATATTTGTAGATAGATCTTGGCAAAAGTCATGACAATGCAAAAGTATTTGTTGTTGAATATGATATATTGATCTCATGGCATTGTAAAAGTAAGGTGTTGTTTCGTTTCTAGGGACTAAACTTTTTTTTTAGTCCTAGGGACTATTAAAAAAAAGTACCTCCAAAAGAGTCTTTTTTGGGACTAAAGAGAAAATGTTTTAAAAAGTGTCTGCCTATATTTGGTTTGGTAGGGACTAAATGTGATTTTTTTAGTCCTAAAGACTAAAAAGTCTCTAAACCAAACAACCCCCTAAGTATGGTATATCGATATGATATAGAGGTGGACCCACCTATACGATGAGGAAGAAGAACGCCAGCACTATCTCCCCCCCTCTACTTGCGGGGTTATGTGTTACCACGGAGTCGGAGTCACGGACTGAGCCCTCTGGCCAGGTCAAATGATAAAGTTAGGCCTTAGGGCCAGGTAAGGACACAAGCACATGAAGGTGCTCATCGGCTTTGGCACAACATGCAGGGCTCGAAGGAGGGTGTACGTACGAGAGTGGTAGCTCTCCCAAACCCTGACAAGCATTGTGTGACTACCTTGCGTGTACTGCGCATGGCCACAATATCATGCATGATGTACCTAATCTATATGTTTCAAAAAAAAAAATATATCAGAATTAGATTTCTAGCTTTAAACAAGTTTCGGTGGTTCATCTAAGCAACAACATGATGAAATGGCTATCTGTTAGCTCCTTGTGGCACAAAGATGACGTTCTGGTTTTTGATAAGTCAAAGTACTCTCTATTTGACCAAATTTATAGAGAAAATTATCAATATTTATGACACCAGTTAGATTTACATGAAAATATATCACATGACGAGTCTAATGATATGCTTACTCGTCCCAAAATGAATGTTAATATCGTTTCAAAAGAAGTCAAAGAATCTTAAGTTTGACTAAGTTTTTTTTTTGAACAATTATCTCTCCAATCATATTTGTTATAGAAATATATTTTATGATCAATGTAATGATGTTTATTATGCATCATAAATATTAATATTTTTATATATTTGTTCAAAATTACTCAAAATGATATTTACATTGCTTCGAGAGCAGAGTCAGTATTTATTTAGCAAACTAAATATTTATATTAGTATGTCATATAATTTTAGTAAAATCTAAGATTGTTTGACTTATAACAAAATGAGAATGAGTTAAAGTTATGAACAGACATTGCAACTGTATGTATTTAGATGAGAGGCTTAAAAAAAGAATGAACTGGAGGTAGTATTATCTTCACTTTTTGGATAGAAAAAAGGATTCTCCATATTAATTCTTAAGGTACGTACCTATAGAAATTACCGCATCAAAGCACCTTGGGTGCGGCAGGGACGTGCGGCACACATAGGGCGGCGGGCGGCGGCGGCTGCTGCTTCTCCATGTGTGAAGGAGAGAGAAAGATGGGGAGGGGAGAGACCGAGGGCGGGCGTGGGAGGTGCGGCGCACGCAGAGGCGGGGGAGTGGCCGCCCGGTGTCGGGAGAAAGGGGCGGTGGCGGCCGTTCCCGTCGGAAGTCGAGGAGCGGACGGGGGAGGGAGCGGGAGGGATGGGAGGTGGGAGACGGCCTTGGGCCTCATTCGGCCCAGACGGGAGGAGAGCAATAGGGAGGACTTTTGGGCCGGGCTTTTGATTGGAAATGGCCCAACAGGTGTTTAGGACATTGTAAAACATTTTATTATTTGCAAATAATTTGGAAAAAACCTGCTCAACTTTTTTGGGAAAAAAAGGATTTCAAAACGCATCAAACTTAAGTGCATTTGAAAATCATTCTTCACACAAATAAACACTATGCACATGGAACGAATGCATAAAATTTGATAACCTTTGTCACGTTTTAATTCAATTTGTAAAAGACATCCTCTGGTGTAATTAGGTCTTAGTTAGCACTAATTAATTTTAGGAAAAAATATTTGCAATTATTGGGCATCAACCACTAAACAAAACCATAACGCTTGAATTCTTACAACCAAGCGGGGAATAAAAAGCAACAACAAATTTAAGCTCATCAAAGGGGAGCAACCAAACGACTAGAAAGAATGAATAACTACGCTTCAATTCGATTCCAGAAACACCAACCAAACTTTGCAAAGACTGGCATCATTATTGTCTTCAAATCTCTATAACCACGCTTAAACAATGGATGCTCCTCCTTATTATACTGCAGAGACCATTGTCGGATCTAGTAAGTCATCTTAAAGATTACCTGTAAATTTGTATTAGACTTAAACTTGTTATAGACCACATCATTTCTATTCAACTATATATAAAGTCCAACAGAGTGCCGCAGCCCCCAACAAAAACTGGTTCTGAAGCTTTCGATCGATGCCCTTCAGCTAGGAACCAAACATATTAGAGATCGAAACTAGTGGTTGGTTGAATTCCTGCTAGAAAGATGGTTCAAATGAGCTAAATGATTGAAAAATAATATTTATTGCCACTTTAACCCTGTCATCCAAATAACTTCAGCTAGAGTTAGTTTAGGGCTACAATTATGAGTTAACTCTCTAACTCTAACAGGGCTGAAATATCCAAACAGGGCCTATATGCTGATTTGTCCACCCTCATTTTCTTTTGTCAGAGGCTGACGTTTGCACTTCCTAATCCTGTCGATCTACATACTATATGCGATTACCGTGTTGACATTTGTTCATTGAAAAATTCCTTTACCAAAAGTATGAAGTTTTATATTTTAAAACAATATATATTTGAAGCTAGCAACCACAATTCTCACCCGAGGATATTGTCGTACAGCTGTTGGCCATTTGATCGGCACTTGGGGCGACTGAGATATATGTTATCAACTTTGGTGCATATATGATATGTGTGGTCTAAAGTTGACATCTGTTTTCACAACGTTGTTTCTGTGGAAATGCAGTCTACAGGGAGCATCTTCTTCTTTCTAGCTTGGAGATAGTCAACCGCAATTGGCAAATATTTCTTTATTGGTTGTTGTGGTTAAAACTACCTACTCCTCCGGGCTGGTATTAGAAGTCGTTTTGGAGGTTTGGGTCAAACATCGGGAATATAAATCATCAATAACTTTTAAGTTGTTGAGTTTGTAAATGTAAAAATTATATGAGTAGATTTGTCTTAAAAAAATACTTTGATAAAAGTATACATATTTCACATCTCCATAAATAATTTTATAATAATAAAGAGGTCAAAGTTGTGTTTTGAAGACTGTGTCGCTGTCCTAAACGACTTCTAATATCATCCCGGAGTGAGTATATATGTATGCTACCTGCTGCACCAACCGCACCAAATTAAAAGCTTTTCTGTGCAGCAAAGACAGAGATAAGACAGAGAGAGAGAGAGAGCCAGAAAAGGTCAAAAAAGTAGGGTGACTAATTGGTATAGTAGTACCTCGATCTTAACAATCAAACTATTAATTTAAAGAAGAATTACAATTAATTAGAACGGATTTGATCAAATCATCACGCGTTATCGATCGTAGGTGATGATGATGGAATTGGTTTGCACTTTGGAGAATGGTACATTTATACAGCTGGGCCGATCGACATATGTCTCGACAATTTCTTGTATGAAATGATAGAATAATGATGAAGATCGATCACCAAACCTCTTGACTAAGTGCAAGCTACGTACGGTAAACGAAAGGTAAATAAATCAAAATAACTTGTTGACATCGTCCTCCAGCCTATATACAGACGTCTCCAATTTGTCCCGGTCATTCCCCCGTCGACTTGGTCAATGTTACGCGCGTGTTCATCGATGTGCATGCACTTTGGTCAGAGGATTTTCTAACGCATGCAGCCTAGCTCCACACATCGTTTTCTCTTAACAACTCTGATTTTGCATATGATTATGATAGCTGCTCCTGCTACACGGTGCTACCAAGTCTCTGCTGCCTCAGCTCTCTGGGTAACATTTGGTAGTTGGTGTGACACACACATATATATGCTTACTGTGTCGACTCTCTTACCAGTTCTTCCAGTTACTTCGATTGAACATGACGATAACCCCTCTGATATATATTTTTTTAGAAAGGGCGGTAAAAGTTTTGCCGCGATTTCTATTAGCCGAACAAAGGAAAAGACAAGTGTCAGCCTAGTTTTTTGACTGGAAACTAGGCCAGAAAAATCATACAAATGTGGAGGGTACCCTACTCCAGCTGCACACCTAGGTACCAAATCAAACTCAACTCGTGCAACAACCGGCGCCCACTCGACTCAATTTAGGGAGTGTTCCACTCCATCTACTTACAACTCACACCACTAACAACTGGATGACAAAAAATGAACATGAAAATCTCGCTCGGTTGGATTGGGACATCAACACGAGCCGCCAACAACAACTCACACAACTCAACTAAGGAACCGGGCTGATGGAATAACAAGTAAAACCTGAAAAGCTCGCTCGATTGGATTGAGGTATCAACCGAGAACCCATCAATGCCGCCGATCGGATTAGGACATCGACACACAGCAGCAGCAGTTGTCACCACCAACTCCACCAACGCCACGCAATATTCATGATTCACCGTCCATGGCTCCTCGAGATGGGCGAGACAGTGACATGCCAGCATGCAAGTCGACTAAAACACGGTTTCTAGCGACATACCAAGTCGACTTTGCAATCTGTTGCCCTGGGACCTACTGGCATTCCTACTCTAAATGTAGAGATTATTTGGGATTGTGAAAAAAAAAAAACATAACAAACAAATCAACTTTCGTGTGATAAATTCTTCAGTTAATAACTTGATATTTTTATGAGACAAGATCGTACCCGTGCGTTGCTACTTGGATAACTAAATTTTAAAAAAAACACATAGATCAATGATAAGATGACAATGCTATGAAATTAAAAGGTGGCGTCCAGTGCAATCACGGCACGACGACGGGCTCGGGCGGCGTGGTGGCGTCCGGCGGAGTTGATCCTCGGCGTGGCGAGCTTGCCTGTGCCGGGCATCGTGGCGAATGGCGGCGAGGCCGCGAGGGTGGCGCCTGGCGGCCTGCGAAAGCACGCTGAGGGCGGCCGCAATGTCCGTGGACGACCGCAGCGGCAACAGGCGGAGCTAGCCGCCGAGGCGGCGCAGAGGGCGTCATCCAGGAGGAGGCGCCGGTCGGCGTGGATGGGTACGCCTGGGCAGAACTAAGGGGTTCTCAACGTTGTAGGTCAGCAGGTTTTCTTTCCTTCTAAATTTGTCTCTAGAAAAGGAAAGCAGAAGGAGGCGTTAGCCATGCATGCATAACTAATGAAGGATCGATTTTTTTTTCTTTCCTTGTTTTGGGTGGACCACATTAACCGTGTGCGGGTTTTGTTTCGCATGGGGTGGGGTTGGGTGGCAAAACCAAAACCAAAAAGTCGTACAAAAAATGTCCATGTTTTGTTCTTTTTATGTTATAGAGAAAATAAAATTGACAACGAAGTTGGAGATTATCAGGTGATCCTACGGTAAAAGTGTCGTTAAATTGCTCCCCTTCGGTTGGAACCCAAAATAAAGTGTATTCTTTCCTTGCTTTAATTTTGAGAATTTGATGCGTGTGGCAATTGAAAACAAGGCAAGATGCTCAGCTGTTGTCAGGACTCAGGACGGAGTAATTTTTTAACGATGCTGCAAGGAAGGAAAGGTCTAGCAGACATGCGAAGAAGATTGGGTCTTATTTGTTGACTGGGTGCACAGACAGAGTACATCCATAACATGCCCACCCTCAACTACGACATCATGTCATGCAAGCTACCTCTCCCCTGACCCTGTATATATAGACACCCAGCAGCGGCACCATTCTTCATCTTCTCATCAGCTTCTCGATTCTCACCGATCGCCATCGACCTCAACCTCATCTCAAGCGACAGTAGCAACCTTGCAGAGAGATAGGATAGGAGTCAGGACTGCAGTTGCTCATGGGGTTGACATGGCTGGCAACAGTCTTGGCGGCGCTCGTCGTGGCCTCGGCAGTGACGGCGGAACTGGAGGTTGGCTTCTACAAGCACTCGTGCCCACAAGCCGAGGAGATCGTGCGCAACGCCGTCCGCCGCGGTATCGCCCGTGAGCCCGGCGTCGGCGCTGGACTCATCCGGATGCACTTCCACGACTGCTTCGTCCGGGGCTGTGACGCCTCCATCCTCATCAACTCCACGCCGGGTAACAAGGCCGAGAAGGACTCGGTCGCCAACAACCCCAGCATGCGCGGCTTCGACGTCGTCGACGACGCCAAGGCCGTCCTCGAAACGCACTGCCCACGCACGGTTTCCTGCGCTGACATCATCGCGTTCGCGGCCCGTGACGGCGCCTACCTCGCCGGTGGCCTTGACTACAAGGTTCCCTCGGGCCGGCGTGACGGCCGCGTGTCCAAAGAGGATGAGGTGCTCGACGACAATGTCCCTGCCCCGACTTTCAAAGTCGATGAGCTCATTAAGAGCTTCAAGCGCAAGGGCCTCAACGCCGACGACATGGTCACGCGCTCTGGCGCGCACACCATCGGCCGCTCTCACTGCTCCTCCTTCACGAAGCGCCTCTACAACTTCAGCGGCCAGCTGGGGCGGACCGACCCGTCGTTCGACCCCTGCCTACGCCGAGCAACTCAAGGCGCGGTGCCCATGGCCGTCCAGCAACGGCCAGATGGATCCCACGGTGGTGCCGCAGGACCCTGTCACGCCGGCCACCTTGGACAACCAGTACTTCAAGAACGTCCTGGCGCACAAGGGCCTGTTCGTCTCTGACGAGACGCTGCTCGACAGCCCCTGGACGGCCGGGATCGTCCACTTCAACGCCGCAGTGGAGAAGGCATGGCAGGTGAAGTTCGCCAAGGCCATGGTCAAGATGGGCAAGGTCCAGGTGCTCACCGGCGACGAGGGAGAGATCAGGGGAAAAGTGCTTCGCCGTCAACCCACACTACTAGTCACTTTTTGCTAATTAGCTCAATGCAAGTAATTTTTTTTTTTTTATATGTTCCACACGTCAATACGTGATAATTATTGAGATTGTTTTCTCTTCAAGAGTCTGTGAATGAAATCAAACACAAGTTTGTGTAAAATGGTGTTATTTGAACAACATGTAAAAAATTTGCTATGATCCTCAATTATTGCCAAAGGAGACCCCCAACTTCGAGTTCTTAATCATACATTCGCAATTATCAGTTCACTTATTATTTGAGTGTTGCGTTCTTTGGAGTTCTTGTTTGTGTCTTCGATCTTCGATAGACACTCAGATATTAGCCTTCTCGATGTAGTCAATTGGATTGTGGCTAGAGGAGACCAAATCAATAGTTACCTCCATCTAATGGGAGATCGAGACCTTTGTTCCCATCAGAGTGGATAGTATCCAGGTACAACACGACACATGGGGTGATTGGGGTGTCGAGGAGAGATTTCACACAAAAAGCAAGTTACAGAAAGGGAGGGAACCATGAACATTTTAGTTCGGAACTACCGAGAGGGACCAGGAACTTTGGCACAATTCATGATTCAGATGCTTTATTGTGTCGTTATAAGCCCAAGCTTGTATTTCAAATAATATTCTGTGAGCACAAACAATAATATCTCATGAGTTCAACTATGATTAACACGAATTGTACTAGAGTTTAGAACTGGAAAACAAATCTGGATACAATCAGGCGAGCAGATCACTCCCTGCTTAAGAACTCCGGACGCAGCCGACCAAGTGTTCAAAATGAATGAACGTGTCACCCACGAAGCTCTCCTCCTACCTTTAGCCACGACGAGGACAAGTCTGAATGGGTTTGAACTAGTTTGGGCCGAAGTACTTTGGGTTGGGCCGGCCTTTTCTCTTGCTTTTGTTGAGAGCCGATGGACCTCCTTTGCCATTTTCTTACTCAGCTTTGGCGCCAAGTCAGAGTCCTCTTCTTCTTCAGGGATACTTGGTATGCTGACAATCTCCCCTCCTTGAGAAACGGCTTGCCCCCAAGCCGGTGCATCTGGGAATTGACGCTTCAGTTCCTCTTCAAGTTCCCAGGTCGCCATAGTAGAGGGCCAATTAAGAAGACCACTCAATCAGTCCTTCGGCGACAAGACGATCACCATCAGGTTTCAGTCTTCTCTGTAACACCTTTACAGGATACCCGAAAGCATCCAGCTCAGAAGATTCTGGTAATGCAGTAGAAACAGGGTCAGTGGTGGTAGAGCTTTCTTTTAGTTGTGACACATGAAAGACTGGGTGCACACTTGTTGATTCTGGAAGTAACAATTTATAAGCAATTGTCCCAATCTTGACAATAACTTGAAAAGGACCAAAATACATGAAGGAAAGTTTATGGAATGCTCTAGTTGTCACCGATGTCTGAACATAAGATTGCAACTTGAGATAAACTAAATCACCCACTTCAAAAGTCCTTTCAGTTCTCGTTCTTGTCGGTTTTGAGCTTTTTGCCTCTATTGATCTCGACCAACTATTGTTGCAACAATTTAACCATGAGGCTTCTTTCTTTCAACCATACCTCCAGGTCAGGTATTGCACAAGACTGAACCACATCTATGCCCAGATTCCTAGGATGTTGCCCATAGAGAATCTCAAATGGAGTGGCATCAAGAGAAGAGTGGTAGCAATTGTTGTACCAAAATTCAGCCAAAGACAACCATTGTTTCCGCTGAGTTGGGCAAGCATGAACAAAACATCTAAGATAAGCTTCAAGGCACTGATTCACCATTTCTGTTTGACCATCAGACTGAGGGTGATAAGAAGTACTCATATGCAGATCAGTTTTGACAATCTTAAAAAGTTCTTTCTAGACCTTGCTAGTAAAGTCTTTGTCTCTATCTGCGACTATAATTTCACGCAACCCATGCAATTTAAACGCATGATCCATGTAGGTCAAAGCAACTTGCAATGCAGTGTATGGATGTTTTAGAGGAACAAAATGAGCATACTTAGAGAATTTATCCACCACTACTAATATGCTATCATAATGTTGAGACTTAGGAAGACCCCTCTATGAAGTCAAGTGTGACAACTTGCCAAGCATATTCAGGTACATCAAGTGGTTGAAGCAAACCGGGATACTTCACTCTCGGGTTTGGCCTGCTAACAAATAGCACAATGAGCTACAAACTCCTTGACCATTGACTTGAGACTAGGCCATGCAAAATGTTGCTGATCCTTTTATAGGTTACTATAAATCCAGAGTGCCCCCCCTAGAGGGCTAGAATGCAGAGTCTGTACTATTGGATAGAGGAGTTGTTACCAACCCAAAATTTGCCCCTATATTTAATCACACCTTGTGCTAATGTGAAGTGACAATAAGGTCCTTGGGTTGATAGGTGAGACAAAATCTTGACAGTAGCTGGATCCTGATGATAAGAATTCACCAGATCTTCAAGCCATGCTGGATGAACTCCGGAAATAGCCAACACTTCCTGATATGGAGGGGAAGACACTCTAGAGAGTGCATCAGCAGTTGTACTTTCTGTACCTTTCTTGTAATAGATTTTGTACCTGAGGCCCATGAGTTTTGTTAAGGTTTTATGCTGAATTGGTGTTCTTAGCCTTTGATCATCCAAATGAACTAAACTCTTGTGGTCTGTTTTGATGGTGGATTCACTATTTTGCAGATATGCACGCCACTACTCAATAGCTAGTAATATAGTCAGACACTCTTTTTCATACGTTGACAAAGCTTGATTCTTAGCACCCAATGTTTTACAAATGTATGGAATGGGGTGGCCATTTTGCTGTAAAACTGCACTAATCTCTTTACTAGAGGCATTTGTTTCCACCACAAAATTCTGACTGAGATCAGGTAATGCTGAGACAGGGGCTGTAGTGAGTGCTTAAGAGCTTCGAAAGAATCCTCATGTGACTGAGTCCAGACAAACACAGTCCCTTTCTTAAGCAGGTTAGTTAATGGCTTGGAAATGATGCCAAAATGAATGAAAATTTTCTGTAATAGCCAGCTAGGCCAAGAAAGCTCCTAACATCCTTAACATTTGTTAGGGTTGGCCAATTCTGAACTATTTTAATCTTGGCAGGATCTATTGCTACACCAGTGTTGCTAATGACGTGACCAAGGTAAGACAGTTCCTGTTTGGCAAATGAACATTTACTGAGCTTGACTTTAAACTGATGTTGTTGCAATAGTTCAAAGATTTGGCCAACATGAGACAAATGCTCCTCCCAGATTTTTGCTAAAGATACGAATATCATCAATAAAGACCACTGTAAATTTTCTCGAGAGTTGGTTTCAAAACTAAGTTCATAACAATCTGAAAAAGTGGCTGGGCCACCAAGTGACTCCATATGGCATAACATTTTATTCATAATGACCATGATGAGTTTGAAAAGAAGTTTTGTGGACATCTTCATCATTCACTAAGATTTGATGAAGGCCCAGAAGACATGTCCAAAGTGGTGAACCACCGAGCCCCAACCAATTCATCCAGTAGTTCATCAATAACTGGGAGTGGAAACTTTGTTTTTAACTACCATTGCATTAATTTTCCTATAATCAACACACAATCTCCAGCCACCTGTCTTTTTCTTAACCAAAAGAATAGGAGAGGCGTAAGGGTTGTTACTTTCTTTCACCCAACCATTATCTAGGAGTTGTTGAACTTGTTGCTCAATCTCATCTTTCTGAGCAGAATTGTATACGTATGGCTAAGCCCGAATGGTTGAGCTCCAAGTATCAATGTTATTGAGTGAGCTATGGCTGTGAGGAGGCAAACCCTTTGGGTTTCTAAAAGATATGATCAGAATCGCCGACCATCTTCTGAATATCGGGATGGAGAAGACTATCTGAATCTACAGAAATAGCTTATAGCTCCACAATACACCGAGTTGATCCCTGTTGTTCCGTGGTGTCAACTCGATGTTTAGAAATAACCTCACAATGCAGAGTTTTAGGTGAAATACCCCGGAGGAAAATTCGGGAACCTTGATGGTCAAATGACATCCACTTTGCATGCCAATCCACTTCCATTGGGCCGTGAACAGAGAGCCAATCAATGCCAAGAATAATGTCATAGCTCGAGAGATAAAATCTTGAGTGGAAGCTTGAATGCATGGCCACATATCAAGAGTGGAGATGCCTCAATTTCATGGGTGCATTGTAAAGTTTGACCATTAGCCACTCGAATTTGCATGGGACGGGTCTAATGCAGACCAATCCCTATATCTTGTAGCCAAGGCTTCACTGATAAAACTATGAGTGCCGCCTCGAGTCAATAAGGATAACCACTTCTCGGCCTTCCATCTCTCCAATCATTCTTACAATGTCACAAGAGTCAGTGCCTTGTGCAGCATCAATAGACAATTCCATCAACTCATCATCGTAACTATCTTCAGATTCCACTTGTACATTTTTAGATATATCGGGCCCACACACCATTTGCCACAATTCTTCCACCATGTGTAAAGGAACTGAGGTAGCACATTTATGGCCGGGATTTCATTTTTGCCCACGCTTGTAATAGAGACCTTTTGACTTCCTGTAGTTCATCAATGTAGCTGTCTTTATCTTCGTTTGAGTGCCCTTAACATCATCAGAATTCTTCTTAAGAGGACCAATAGAAGATTCCCCCTTCTAGAACTGATGGAAACCAGTTTTACCACCAGATTTGAAACCAGATAAATGATCAGGTCTCTTGAACTCTCTTTTATAGAATTCCTTGATTTTTTTCTTCATGCAACAATGCAACATTTGCGGCAGTATCGAGATCACCATGATTTGGTACCAAAACAACAGCTCTAATGTCATTTTTCAAGCCATCCATAAATCAATTTGTGATAGTGGCATGGCTGAACTTGGGATCATGAGCTAGGATTTGATGGATCGAGCTATCAAACTTTTCAACAAAATTAGACACACTATCAGTTTATCTAATCCTGAAAAACTGCCTGAGCAAAGCATCGTGTTGAGCTTTGTCAAACCTCTCTATAATACCCTTACAGATATCAACCCATGGAACACTCTCAATAGCATAATCTAAGGATTGTTTCCAAAAGGCAGCACTACTCACAAAATGTAGAGATGCCAACTTTGACTTGACTGACTCAGGAACAGTATAAACATCAAAGTAGTTGTCACTATTTTTGATGCACAACTTTGGGCTACTACCATCAAACTCAAGGAACTCAATAGGGGGTATGGCATGAGTATACTAGAATGGAACAACAACAGGAAGTGTAGATCCACTAGCATAAACCAAACTGGTAGAGAGAGGCAAGGTAGGAGTCACACCTGTTACCGGGGTAGGGACGAGAGTGGTGACCACCCCGTTTTCCGGACCCCGGTGAACTTGAGCATCGCCACGAGCATCAAGCCCTGTCAAATCCACCTCAGTACGGACCTTGGTGGTGTTAATGAACTCGACGTCGAACTCCTTGTGTGTAGGGGAGGAGTACTACGCCTGAACCTTCGGCTTCCAATCGGAGAGCTCCTCGAGTACGGAGGTGCTTGCCTTCAAGGTAGAACGCATCTCATTGTGCCGTTTCGAGGCGGATTGCCGTGACTTGAGGAGTGCGGCGAGCTCACCGACTTGGCCCTCCATGGCGACGAGCTTTTTCTCTTCCGCATCCGGTACTAGGGTCGAAGAAGGTAGTCGGGTTGCGACGCCGGATCTCCGATAGTGATGCAGCCACCACTGCCTTCACCAGCTCCGCCACGGCGAACGCGTGCCCGAGAACCACCCAGTCCGATACCAAATGTGAGCACAAACGATAATATCTCACGAGTTCAACTATGATTAACACGAATTATACCGAGTTTAGAATCGAAAACAAATTGATACAATCAAAGGCGAGCAGATCGCTCCATGCCTAAGAACTCCTGGACGTAGCCGGCCAAGTGTTCAAAATGAATCAACATTTAAAAGTAAGATTTCGTGTGGAGTAAACCGTCGGCGAGAGCGTCCACGCCGTCTCAAATTCTGTGATTGGTTCGTTTCTTTTGCAAAGAGTCCCTCCGCTTGTACGAAATTATGTTCTAGCCCGCTCAGGCCCCTCCTCCGTAGTAACTATGCTTGGATTTCTTGCATACGTAACCCCGTACTATGTGCGTTTGCGTAAACACCCCCGCCGGCCCCGCCAAATATATACAACCCCTCACGGTAAAAAAAAAAAAAAGCCTCCGCTCTCTCCGTCTTCTCCAGGTCTCACGGCGGCCGGGCGCCGCCGCCGCCGGCGCCCTCCACCTCCGCGGCTCCTGGCGCGGCGCTGGCACGGGGCGGCCGGAGCGGCGCGGCGGCGCGGGCGCGGCATCGGCGCGACCAGGCGCCGGCAGACGAGGGCGGCGGCGCGGCCAGGCGCGGGCGGCCGGGCGGCATGGCGGCTGCGGCGCAGTGCCCCTCCCTTCTCTCTCTCTCGCCTTGTTAGGGTTAGGTTACGGTGACGGGCGGTCTCGGCGTGGGTGGCTCTATCACCGAGATCCTCGACGGCGGCGGCTAGGACGGGCCTCGTCGCCGGGTCGTGGGTGCAGGATGAGCGCGACCGGGCGAGCGTGCCCTCTGGCGCCCCGCATGGAGGAGGCCGCGACGACCGCCCCTCTCGATGAGTTGAGGTTTCGCCGCTATCGTTTGTGATTTGTTTCGTGTGTCCTCTACAAAGTCCGTAAGATGCTTACCGGAGGTGGGTACGCCAAGAAGGTGGTCTTGCCGCCGACAGCTACCGCCGCCGGTGAGCCATCTCTCCCCGACAAATCATTCCCTCGTAAGAACAATTTTCTATTATGGTGAAGTGGAGAATTCGGTTAGCCAAGTAGTAACGTCATAAGTGGGTTCTGTGATTCTCATTTTGTGTACATAAATCAGCAAGCCCATTAGTGGTTATGTCTCGCTGATTTTCTTATTGTGAATTCCTCTTGCTCCATGAATTTTAATCAAGAAGTGTCGTACATTTGGGATTCTAGATGGGATGGAGAGGATACAAAAATAAAGCACACGTTCTTAACCGCCAGGAGAACAGGGAGTTGGGGTTCTTTTAATCGCACTAGATGTGAATCTCTCGTTTGTAATTCTAAACTCATCAAATACATGTCCTGCTTTTTTCAGCTCAACAAATCATACATTGAGATTTGTAGATCAACCCAAGTTCCAGCAGGTTGGAATGCTTGAATTTTCTAACATGTGTATGGTTTTGAGTGATCGGGTATGCAAATATGTTACTTTCTAACATGCGCCACGAAAGTGATAAAGCAGTTCTAAAGTGGAACTTGGCATGTGTTGGAAGAAAAAAAGCAAGGTCGATGAAAATCGTAATTTATATATTTCTTAGAGTGAGTTGCGAGACTCATGTTGTGCAAACTCCACTCGGTCTAGACCTGGGGTATTTTCTTGCACCTTTTTCCCTTTCAATGTGCATTTGTATTTTTCGTTTGATTGACATCTTTGGGACTTATAAATTGAATGCATGCTTATTGACCGATGCCAAATACACTTTCAAGTTATGGAGGGTGAAACTTTAGAAGCGCATAATGCCGATGTAATTTCGGGGAAGTTGAAGTGGAAAAAATCCGGACCCATAACGTAGAATCGGGGTCAAAGAATCTCATACCGGTCTTTGACTCCCTCCATACATCAAGGTTTCACCAGCACAAGGTATGATCAAAGCTTACACTTGAGCACTTCTTTGTTAGTGGTTGATTAATGCCAATATCGCTACATAAGGTATTTCATCTATATGGTTGATAAAAGCTGGCTAATTTTTTTTTTTTTTTTAAAAAAGTTGGCTAATTTTTGTTGGATAGTTCACTAAGTTCAGGCCTTAATCCCCGCTTTTGGAAATTGCCGTTATTCTTTTGTCCGATTAGATTTCTCATGTGGTGACTTCTATACTTTTACCCTTCGGGTTGAATACTCTCGATAACAACGGTATGGATCGCAGTGCTGACGTAAGTCCGGGGTTTCGAGAAGATGGTAGCTTCTCTCGAAGCGTTTGTAGTTCTTTGACCGCATGTGCGAAGGGACCAAAAGCTCGATGACGGTGCTTTCGGTAAATATGTAGTAGAAGATAACAGTTTCTCACAGTAAATAACAATCCAAGTGTTAAATTCCATGCCGAAGCTTGTAAATAATGGGAGCCTTAAGTCGAGGCCCGGCTTCGGATTTGTAGATAGCAAAGAGGATGGTGAAGATGGAAAGCAACTCCCGGGCTTATGATATTGACTCAGTAAGGTAAGTGCTTTAGCTTACATTGTCACGTGAATAATGCATTTGATAATTGGTATCCTACCATTCAAATATATATACCTATATATCTTATAAAAGTAAACCGCATTAGCTTTCAATCTCAACATGCATGGCTTTCAACATGCTTTGATGATCGATGGTGATGGAGGAGCGTCTTTAATCGCTGAAGTCTTCACGCGTGCGTGTGTAGCTGAATTCTTTCATTTCTCCATCCGGAGTTCTTTACCTCTCTTCGTAGTTCTATTCATAAGCATTGCTTTTCCGTTCTATCTTTATCTCTTCTTATTTGTTTTCAAAGGACCTATTGCCCGATAATAACAATTGCCTTCACCGGATTATACTCTACCGCACCCAATGTTTGTGACATTCCCTAGGCAAAGGTCTACGCGAGCGTGTGGTTTTTTCTTACTCTCTCATTTGCTCACCATTGATCTTGTTCGGTTGAAAATGCCAATTTAAACCGCACCCCCTATCGCCGATTTCCTTTGATTACATGTTTGTTGAGGAAGCCACTAAAATTGCCCGATTCTTTTGGGGCTATTGTCCTAATCGTATTATTATTCTCGTTTGCGGTGTCTTTATGGTGCACATACGATTGGGAAATTCTTTGGCAAAGATCTAAGGTCATTGCTCTTTGCTAAACACATTTTCACAAGCAACGAGAAAAAGAAATATACTCTTCCAAAGAGTGGGTTAACCATTCCCAAAGCATGGTGAGTAATGAGTAGTAGTACTCCGGTGGTAACCCGGCAGCTCTACTGAATTCATTGTGAATTTGTGGTTACACCGTGCGGTTGGTAGTTGTAATTTGTAGGAGTTATGCCCTTTAGCTCACAAAATAGTTTGCTAGGCACTTAGACATCATATCAGTAGTTGTCTTCATATTTAAATGCAGTTTAATTTATGGTTGTTGTTTCGCATAGTTTTGGTCCAATCGAATTTCCCCGTTGAATGCAGCCACAAACCATGTGTCTTCTTTGCTCTGTTATTATTTTTATTCCCTTGCTGATCCATCGACTTCAGCTCCTTTATGCGCCTATCTACATGGAACCATTCGGGTTAAAACAATGAGAGTGCTAAGTGATCATCAATCGGTTCCCCGTACAAGTGGTTGATCGAGGGCAATGTGTTTGTGTTTTTTCCTTTCTTTGCTCGTTGGTTGGCCAAGGTTTGTGTTTTTCTTCCTTTCTTTGCTCTGTTGGTTTCCCCTCTTCCAACCTTTTTTAATTGTTTTTGCCTCTGTTGCAGTTCATGTTTTCTCTTTTTGCAATAAAAAAACATCTTTGAGTTTCCTCCATTCACTTAACCTTTATCTGACTGATCTTAATATTGACCTGCATGTCTTTGTTTTCAAAATATCAGGGAGTTAGTTGGTGGAGCAGTTCTTGTCAATTGTTGCTTTTATCAGGTAATACAAACTATCCCTTTCATTCTTGATTGATTGCTCTATGGCTACCTTTTGTAGTCTGGAGCATATGCAAAAATCAGGTCCACCTTTTGAAAACAGGATGTTGGTGAAGGGTTTCCCAGTAATTGCATTTTGATGTTGCTTCTGCTTTTACTTAATTTTCTCAAGATGTCCATACAGAGTTGTAGAGTAATTAAAAAGGTGCTGCCAGGTATACATCCTCTTTATATGATCTTTCAACTTTTTCTCTTTTGCTCTGATCCATTATTTGCTTGGGATATCAATTTTGCCTTGCTGATATTGTGGGGTTCATGAAAGGGATAGTTTTCCCATGCTAGCGGCTTGTTGATAATTTCAGTTGGGGATTATCTTTAGTTTTCCATGCTAGCAGCTTGCCGATAATTGCATCTTCGCCAACTATTTCTATTGTCTAGCAAAAGTGGATTTTATTTGTGAAATCTTTGGAGTAAACCATCCTTGAAATGAACTATATCAGTGCACCCTTCTTTTTTTTCAGATCAGATGTGATCCGGTGATTTCCAGGTTCCTCTTGTGTAGCCAATGACCGACCAAGATAATCTGGATTTTCTTGAATTCTTTATTCCCTTTCAAAGTAGCTGTGTATGTAATTATAATGCTCTTCGTGTATATGAGCAAGGTCTATTTCCTCTATAAGAAATTATGAGCAAGGTCTATTTCCTATATAAGAAATTATAAAAGCAAAGACCCAATAGAAGATATTTCTTGAAGATCTGTCGAACTTGATTGCCTCATCTTGAATTTATGTTGCCATTTCCCTGGTTGGAAACAAAACTAGACCTGTGGCTTTGTCAATTTTTTCCTATTGAACTTGATTGCCCCATCAAAGATTAAAGCTTAGGATTCAGATTCGAAGTGCATTAACCCCTGCTGTTGTGAACTGTTTTTTCCTATGCTTCCACATTAGCTTTCTATTGTGAGAAATATTTGAGGAAAAACAATCAATGACATACTTTTCTTTTGACATTTATTCCTCTTTCGGATGATCACTTGATAATGTAATAGTGAGGTCTCCATCTTGCAAATCCGTTGGATAATCGGGAAGCACCGAATGCAACTACATTAGTTCATAGACTATGCTTGCACCGATATAACAAGCGCTGACCTTTATTTTGCTGATTTAAATAGATTGCTCCTAGCTCCCAGCTTTCAGTCAGATCAAAGCTGGAAACTTAATTAGCGGCGTAAAGATCAAATGAACCGCAGAAGAAGCTGATGCCACTTTGCTTGAGACCTATATATGATCATGTGCTACCGTGACTTTCTATGTGTAGCCTTTGTTGTATTATGTCATCTCAAAGGCTGCTTCCTTGGTGCTCTATCCCAAGAGCGTTTTATGTAAAATTATGTAAAGTTTAGACATCTAATGTCCTGGTGTTAGATTGTCTCAAGTAATATATATATGTAGTGTGAACATCTCACGGTTGTTTTTGAAATTTGGCTTCTATTCTCTGCATGTGGTGCCATGTTGTTGGCCTACCCGTAAGCTGGATATATGCATGTGGCTTCAAATTCCAAATAGAACCTCGGTCATCACTCGCAAGCATGGGCGTAGCAAGAAATCACTAGTAACATGTCCCTCATGAAGCTCTCCTCCTAACTTTAGCCACGACGAGGGACGAGTCTGAATGGGCTTGGACCAGTTTGGGCCGAAGTACTTTGGGTTGGGCCTACCTTTTTCTCTTGCTCCTGTCAACAGCCGATGGGCCTCCTTCCTTTGCCATTTTCTTACTCAGCTTTGGCGCCAAGTCAGAGTCCTCTTCTTCTTTAGGGATACTTGGTCTGCTGACATATTCAAACAAAATTCAAGGAGAAGAAGGTTACACTAAATAAGATGACTAGAACAAAAATTCAGCAACATTTAGCTTGGTAATGGATTCAAGAGTCTTGTATGTGGGTTTGCTTAATATGAATTAACTAATAACATAACCAGTTGAAAACTACAAGCATGCCCTAAATTAAATACCTGTCGTGTATATATTTTATAATTACATAATAAAATCATATCCCACAAAAACTCCTTGATTTCTTTTTCTCGCCATTTCTTATAACTCTGGAGGATTCAAACGTGTCATATATTCCAATGATTCGCAACTTCATTACCCAAAATTCACTGGAGTGCTTTCCTGATTTGACTTGATTAGGATAGGGCTAACCACTTACTACAGAAACTTATGGTTTATCTGGACAGGTTTCGATCTTGTTTGGAAACTGTCAGAAGTTGACTTTGGTTTCTTTCTTTTCAGCGTTGTTTTTGAAGAGCTGTCGATGGTATATATCATGTTCCTCATCTATAGAACAGCTAATATAACATGTTGCATCATCAACAACCTTCAGTGTGCAAAAGCATTTTGGCATGGATTCACATTCAAAAACATAAATACTTTTGATCATTCTGCAGGCTTCACCATATATAATACATATGTATTCATATTCAACTAATCGTTAGTGTCTCTTTTGACTTGGTGCTGTGCGGTGTGAACTACAGAAGGTAAACGATCGAAATCGACAGAAATTTTGAATTTGTGATATAGCGACACGGCTTTGATTTGTCCTGGTCATGTCGTAGCGGTATCGACCATGTCAATGAAACTTTAACTATACATGTCTATAAAAAAAAAAAAATCTCTAATTCAAGCAAGTAATTTTCAGGCCGACATCATTTTAGATATCTAAACAATTATCTTCTTTGCTTATCATAATTTGCTGCTACAACAGTACAACTAAATCTGGGCAACATTAGGTAGATGGTGACATATGTGCACTACAAAGTCCACTAACATGTTTCTTGTAGCAGTTGTTAGCCTACACATTTGGCGATCCAGAGATTGGGTCTTCCTTGTTCGTTGACTCGGTTCACAAACACGGTATTCCATCCATGGACACGCCATGCATCCCCTCCTCAGTACTGTATAAATAGAGAACAAGCAGCTGCGCCGCTCTTCATCTCTCTTCTCTTCATCACCATCTCGAATTCTCCTTCGAGCTCCGAAGCTAAAGCCGCTAGCAAGCTCAGAGTGAGAGTAGCATCTGATAGACCAATATATAGGCCATTGTTCACCGTCGCCATGAGGTTGACGTGGTCGTCATTTGCCTTGTTGGCGGCCCTCGTTGTCGTCTCCACATCGGCGGCGGAACTGGAGGTCGGTTTCTACAAGCAGTCGTGCCCACAGGCCGAGGAGATCGTGCGCAACGCCGTCCGTCGCGGCATCGCCCGTGAACCCGGCGTCGGCACAGGACTCATCCGGATGCACTTCCACGACTGCTTCGTCCGGGGATGCGACGCCTCCATCCTCATCAACTCCACGCCGGGCAACAAGGCCGAGAAGGACTCGGTCGCCAACAACCCCAGCATGCGCGGCTTCGACGTCATCGACGACGCCAAGGCCGTCCTCGAGGAGCACTGCCCGCGCACGGTTTCCTGCGCCGACATCATCGCGTTCGCGGCCCGTGATGGCGCCTACCTCGCCGGCGGCATCGACTACAAGGTTCCCTCGGGCCGTCGTGACGGCCGCGTGTCCAGAGAGGATGAGGTGCTCGACGACAATGTCCCCGCCCCGACTTTCAAAGTCGATGAGCTCATTGAGAGCTTCAAGCGCAAGGGCCTCAACGCCGACGACATGGTCACCCTCTCCGGCGCGCACACCATCGGCCGCTCACTGCTCGTCGTTCACACAGCGCCTCTACAACTTCAGCGGCCAGCTGGGCCGGACCGACCCGTCGTTCGACCCTGCCTACGCCGAGCAACTCAAGGCGCGGTGCCCATGGCCGTCCAGCAACGCCCAGATGGATCCCACGGTGGTGCCTCAGGACCCTGTCACGCCGGCGACATTCGACAACCAGTACTTCAAGAACGTGCTGGCGCACAAGGGCCTGTTCGTCTCGGACAAGACGCTGCTCGACAGCCCCTGGACGGCCGGGATCGTCCACTTCAACGCCGCAGTCGAGAAGGCATGGCAGGTGAAGTTCGCCAAGGCCATGGTCAAGATGGGCAAGGTCCAGGTGCTCACCGGCGACGAGGGGAGAGATCAGGGAAAAGTGCTTCGCCGTCAACCCACACTACTAGTCACTTTTAGCTAATTTGCTCGTGTACTAAGTTATTTTTTTATTTGTTCCACACTTCGATCAATACGTCATAATTATGGAGATTGTTTTTCTCTTCAACCTGTGAATGAAATCAATACAAGTTTGTTGCATATGTAAAAATTTAGCCATGATCCGCAATTATTACCAGAGGAAACCCCAACTTTGAGTGCTTATTTTTACATCCGCAATTATTACTTCACTTAGTTGAGTTGGTTTCTTTTGAGTTTTTTTGCTCCATGCATGTTTGATTTGGTTTCATAGTTTTTTTTTTTTCCTACAATTGCTAATTAATGCAGCGAGTTCGAATTACTGCACCAATATTGTCAAGATAAAATTACTGCATCAACACATAAGAAGAATGAAATTTGTATTCTTTTCATCCTCATTTTTTTATGATAATTATAGACAATTCAAACATTATCATGTACTCCCTCTGTCCCTGAAAGAATAGATTTCTAGAATTATTTTGAGTCAACATTTTGAACTTTGACTGATTTTTTTAAAAAAATTGTTAAGATTTATATTATCAGATTAGTATGATTATATTTCTCATAAAAATATCATAAGATACTCATTTTATATCATAAATGGTGTTACTCTTTTTTTTTAAAGTTATCAAACTTAAAATAGTTTGAACAACATGAATTCTAGGAATTGATTTATTTGAGGACGGAGGGAGTATTCCAAAGGTTTGCTTCATCACCGAAAATTTACCGGAGTGCTTTCCTGATCAGACCGAGGATAGGGGTAACCACTTGCTACAAAAACTGATGGTTTATCTAGACAGGTTTATTGTTTTGAAATTGTCTGAAGTCGACTTCGGTTTTATTCTTCTCGGCGTTGTTTGTGAGGAGATGCAGTGTGGAACGTATATATATCTTGTTCCTGATCTATAGAACAGTCAAAGGCTAGCATGTGTGTATTTTTCGCATCAATTTCTTCATATGTTTTTGTTGTGGTTAGGCAGACTAATATAACCAGTACTTGCATCAACCATTAATGCAAAAACATTTTTTTGGGCATGGATTCACATTCAAATTAACATTTTAACCATGCTGTAACAGGCTGTATTACATAATACGGAGACCATGGCGCATCCAGCTATAGTGATAACACAGTCCATATGATCACCAGGTCTCCTTTTGACTTTGTGCTGTGAGAGCTACAAAGCCTTACAAAGGTAAACGATAGAAATTCTTGAAAAATAAATTGTGATGATACAGACACGGCTTTGATTTGTCCTGGTCTTGCGGCAGCGGTATATATCGACCATGTCAATATCAAATGCAGAAACTTTACTTTTGTCTAAAAGAACTTTGTGATCAAGCAACCTTCAGACCAGCCCACATCGTTTTCGATCTCTAAATGACTCCCTGTGCTTTGCTCATCATTTTGCTGCTACAACAAAGTCTGAGCTGGGCAACATTAGGTAGATGTGATGACATCATCATGTATATACAGTGTCGGTTCCAGCTGTCGGTCTTACCCGTTCTTCCAGCTTTGCTCCATCCACCAAGCTAGCTTGCAACCAAGTCCCAAGGTCCGAATTGTCTATATCATGCTGGTTCATCAACACCGTCCATCGGTTCTCAACTCCTCATGAAGGTTTGCGAGACACACTTGCGTGTTATGTTACTATATTCTATCTCCATTTCAAATTACAATACGTTTTGGTTTTTCTAGATATATACATGTAAACTTGGGGCTATCCAAATCAGAGAGACATGGTGAACTGCGACGCCGCCCCGCTCGCGTCGCCTCCACGCGGGCGACCGAGCGGGAAACCCTAGCCGCCGCCGAGAGCTCCCCCCCTCCCATCCTCTTCCCCCGCCGCGCCGCCGCTGGAGCGGGCGCCGGCATGGCCGCGCGGCCGGCCGTGACGGGCGGCGGCGAGGCCCTTCCTCCTCGGTGGTGTGGCAGCGCGGGGCGGGCGGCGGCGGGCGCCGCCGTCGGAGTCGCGGCGGGGCTCGACGAGGTCGCCGGCCGCGCCACGACGACGCTGGCCAGCGGCCCAGCAGGCACGGACGCGGGGCAACGGGGCGACGGCGGGACTTCCTCTACGCCGGCCATGGCGTCCCCTTCCTCCGACGCGCCCGATCTGCCTCCCCAAGGCCGGGCCGGGCGGATCCGTGCTCGGGGCGGCGGATCCGCGACCGGTGTCGGTGGGCGGCGCTGGTGTTTGTCGGGCTCGATGGGGGCATTTAGCACGCTGGAAGCTCCGGATCCTCTATCTCGGCGGGATCGGGACCTTGGTGGGGGGGCGCGCCAGGCCCGGGGATGGCGGGGAGATCCTACGCTCCGCGCCCCCGATCTTCTTCGACGGCTTAGCGTTGTGGCATGCGGTGGTGGCGGCGACGGCCGGCGGCGCGTGCGTGGTGGCTTGGCCTATCAGCGGCGTTGGGGCGGCACTCTTTGCAGTCCCTCCCCGATGGCCAAGCCAATGGTTCCAGATCGGCGTCCATGGGGCCGGCGGGGGTTTTTCGCCGGCCCGGTGGTCCACCTGGGGCCCCGGTGAGCGCAGCGTCCATGCTCCCGCGGCCGAGCCGCCCGGAAACTCGTGGCGTCGGCGGGGACTGAGGCAGTCCGGGGGCTCCCCGGTGTGAGCAAGTGCTCCCGAGGTTGAGCCGCCTGTGGAGGCCTCGGTGGCGAAGACGACGGTGAAGGCGGGCACCGGTGTTCGACAAGTGGACACGCGAGCGATGGGGCGTTTTTCTTTGGTTCTCCGGCTTGTCGTTCAGCCATGGGGGTGGCAGATGCAGCTCTGCGGCTGCGCGTGCCGCCGGCGCGTCGATCCCCGGGCGAGGTTTCGGTTGACGACGACGGCGGCGGCGACGGTGGCGATTTCCTCGGATCCGAAGCCGGGCCGACATCTGTTCTAGAGTCTTTGGGCGAAAGTCCGGCGATGGCGACGCCGCGGCGCCGTCTTCCCCTGTTGGGGGCGTCGCGTCTCTAGTTCCTTCCACGGGTGTGAACCCGGTCCGTCATGGACGAGCGACGGCGGCGTTTCCGAACGCCGTAACCTTGTTGAAGGCGTCTGCTGTGGTTTAGACTAGGCGAGGCATTTCCGGATCCGCTCTTTCTTTGGGTTGTCGTGCTCTCTGTTGTATTGGCGTGGGTGTGGTTTTCGCCCGGTTTCGCTCAAAAACTGGGTCAATCTTCTTCTTATTAATCCAAAGCCAGAACAGCCTGTTCCTGGATTTTTCAAAAAAAAAAATGTAAACTTAGGACAGTCCCAATGCTTAAAATCAGACACGATTTTCAGGATGACAACATGAGCAAAAACTATATCTATAGAAATAGCACGCAGAGACAGAGAGTAGCACACGTGGCGCCGACGAGCGCGTGTGGGGCACCGGAGAAGCAACATGCGACACTGGCGAGCGTGAACACACACGGCGCCGGCTAGCCAGCGTCGAGTGAAACGATATAGGAACATACGAATGGCTGGACTGGGCTGGATATGTGGGCTTAGGCCTATAAAATATCTTGGGTAACAGATCTTTCATTAGTGGCCCAGAAGAGGTGATGAGCGGCCTGCTTCAGGTTTTCAGCCTGCCACAAAACTTGCCTAGGTTTGCTCGAAAAAAAATTTGTCTAGGTTCTGCTCTTTTTTTTTTGGGTCTAGGTTATATGCCCCCATCTCTACTATTATTATTACTCTGTCCATCCCAAAAAAAAAAAGATAAGTCTAGAATAGTAAACTATTTGAAGTTTAACTTTATAAAATGCATATTTTTAATTAATTCATATAAATTTGGACTAATATATGTTGTTAATATTTTCTAACTTAAGATAGTTTTACTTTGATCAAATCGAGAATTTGCATCACTTTCAAGGTGAAGGTAGTACTGGATATTTCTTTAGTAATAGTAAAGATACACATATACTAAATATTGTTTGAAATAACACATTTAAGAGATAGCGATGGGGAGGCGATCATGGCTGGACGGGGCAGGATTGACAACCTGCTAGATGCCTTCCAAGCTGAGCTGGTAGCATGTCTCCACGGAGTGCAGCAGGCTGCTGATATGGGAATTGATAACCTCATCCTGGAAACAAATTCACAGGAGGTAGTTAAAGCTTTGAATTCAGAGGCGTATGATGACTCAAGCATGGCGTTCCTGATCGAGGAGATTAAGTTCCTAGTTTCAGTTAATTTTAGTAGTTTGGTTTGTTCTCATGTGGGAAGGTCTTGTAATGAAGCCGCGCAAGTGCTGGCTAGTATGGGTTACTCATGCATCGAAGGAGAGGATATCATCTCGATTTCTCTTCGGGAGGATGTGTCTGTAATTGTTGCTAACGAGTTGTTAGCCAATGAGTAATGAATGGCCCGGGGTTCAAAAAAGTTATTGAACAAAAATATGTGTTATTTATATTAGGAATATTTGTAAAAAATAAATTTGCAGCATTTATGCTTTTTGGTAATGTTATATCAGAATGGGTCCCAATTTGCATTTTTATCTATAGGCCTAGAATTCCCTTAGATGGCTCTAATGGCCACATTATTGAAACTAACTCCTCTGACCTAGGGATTTTGATGTCAATGAAACATGGACGCATATAGTTCCTGCCTTGCGCACCTGATGGCAAGGAAAACTAATCCTGAGAGTGTGCTTAAACATTGATTAGGATTTTGGGATTTTTCTAGATTCTTTTAAAAGTTTTCTATTTTCCTAGAACTAAATCTAATTCAAAAGAAACTTAAAAGATATATTTTCATAAGACCACAATATTTTGTTGGAGTTTCTCATATCCAATCTATCTCTTGGATTTTTCTAAGATTTTTTTAGAATCTCAAAATTATTTTTTTATGGTTCAAAAACAATATTTTTCTTTTCCCATCCTTTTTCCTCACCAAAAAAACTTTCTTCGTGACAAGCCCATGGACGCTAATTAATGAAACCACCCTGAAAATTACCTCTAATTAGGGCAGGGTTTAACAGGTTTTCTCATGTCATAATCTATCTCTTAAATTTTTCTCATAAATTTTAGAAGATCAGAAATATTTTTCGTGGTTTAAAAATCTTATCATGTGTTTACTTATTTGTTTTAATTAAACAAATGATGAAACCACATAGAAAATCTTATCATGTGTTTACTGATGCAAGTTGTCAACTGAAATAGAGCAAAGCCGGCTTCTTGGCCTCTTCCTCCGTTGACTTCTTCATCGTAGATAGATACCGTAGCTGCATGCTGTAGCTGGTACCTACCATATACCATCCGCGGTGCCCCGGCCGGTCGCCATCGCCATTGCAGAGGGGTGAGTGAGGTCGCCGACGCGGACTCTCTGCGCATACGTGGAAGAAAGCTCAATCGGCTCCAATCAGCGAGCCTAGGGGTGGCACCTGTTTACAGGTAGGGCTCCTAATGCACTCAGCATTCTCTGGCTGCTACTTCATATTGTAATTCATGGTGTGGTCAGCCGTCTGTTTTCTTGTTTCTTGTTTCTTGCTTCTGTTGTTTCATTTGATGATCTCCTATTGTGAGTTTATGACGGCTTCATGATTTCCTATTGTTCGTCCCACTTTGAGAGGGCTTTGACCTTTTGCATCCATGTATGTTGACCCATTTGCATTCATCATCTTCCACCTCCTGAATTGAATCGATAGGGTGTTTGGTTTATGAGCTCTATCCATCCTCATTTCCCTTGTCAGCTTGGGAAAGCTAATATGACTCTCTTGCCTTGGAAAGGTTAGTCTTATTAGATTACTCCGTAGATGAGATGAGCCAAAACAAACTAGAAACCAAAACTAAAGAAACCATTAGATACGGAAAAAAGAGATAAAGACATACAAAGATTTGTTCAAGGCAGAGCAAGAAGGGTGTGTACTTTTATGAACTCTCTCCATTTCGAACTCTAAGTCGTTTTGACTTTTCTAGATATATAGTTATTATTATTACGTGTAGAAACTACTACACATCTTATGGGTTTGGCATTTTTTTTATTACAATTTGAGGTTTTGACCCTTTTCGTTAAAGATTCACATTGAACTCCTAGGCGTCAAAACTCATCTTTGGACCTTTTTTCTCGGCACCGTGACCTATAGCGTTGAGGTAACACGTCTCGGCGCCAAAAGTTGTGGCGCTGAGGTTGGATATTAGAAATGGCGTGACATGATGATGTGGCGTGAGCTAGGTGCTGCCGTTTATGGCGTTGACGTCGGTGCTATAGATCATTGTTGACGTCGGTGCTAAAGATCTTGGCGTCAATGTCTAAATCAACCTGCATCATGTAAAAGCAGAAGAGGTGTAGAGATAGGACGAGGCAACATGCATGAGTCCTCTTCCTCTCACTGGTATGCTAGCTTAGTACTTGCATATTAGACTTTTGACTATCCAGCAATTCCAAAAGTCACTTTTTCATTGCAATGCAATGCCATGCCCATCTGGCCATGCCTCTACTCTCTCTCTCTCTCTCTCTCTCTCTCTCTCTCTCTCTCTCCCCTCCCCCTCACTTACGTGCACGGTAGGCGTGCAGCTGTATCAACTGCCTCATTAGTTGTACTCGGTATGTTACTAAGGGAGTGTTTGGCAATGGCTCTAGAGCCAAACTCCAAGGTAGAGTTGGGTGGAACTAACTAAACACCTCAATTAAAAAAAAAAAGCTACACCAACCCAACTTCATGGAGTTATTGGGGTAACCAAACCTCCTTAGCTATACACAGTAGGTGCATGTCATCAACACACCTACTTGATACAACATACAACTACAATATAGCCGAAGTTAGCGCCAGAACCATGGGGCCAAGGTCGGCGCTCCATTTCACGGCGCCTAGCTATGCCACGTTAGTGCCATATCACTGCCATGTCATCATCTAGTCTCTGACCTCGGTGCCATGACTAATGGCACTGAGACAAGTTACATCGGCGTCATAGGTCACATCGTCGAAAAAAGGGTCTTCAAGAGGCTAAATGTGAATTTTACATAAGAGAGCCAAATTGTACAAAAAAGGTTTTACAACCAACACAAGCTATTCTTATTTTTTGTTGAAGGGATATGCTTGTCGTTTTTGTGGTTAGTTCGAGGACGATAAGGATGGGATAAGAGCACCCACAATGGTATGAGTTAGTTATTAGCTCTAAGCCTTCTCCAATAGTGCTAACTCTTAACAATGGCTCATAACATGATTAGCCCACATGACACTCTTACATAATCTTGAAATGTGTGTATGAGCCTACCTTTTGATCGAGAGCTAGCTTTATGTTAGCATCTACTCACTGGTCCTATAAAGAATTACATTATAGGATGTGTGGCGGTCAAACTTTCTTTTTCGTTAGCTTATAGAAACAATGCTATGAGCTAGCTTATGAGCTAGCAATTGCAGGTGTTCTAAGTTTTTTTTTTCTTTTCATTAGCATATACTCCCTACGCCTAGAAAGAATGACGTTATAGGATGCGTCTTTAAAAACTTTCTTAACTTTTGACTATATTTATAAAAAAATGTGCAATGTTTATATCTCCAAATAAATTTATTATGAAAGCATTCAACCATTTATATAATGATAGTAATTTTGTATTGTAAATATTAATATTATTTTATATATAATTGATTAAAGTTGGAAGAAGTTGACCTTATTGGGAAGCGAGTCTATTTTGGGACCTCGGGAGTACTAATCAGCAAAGGTGGGCTCAACTGTCATACAGTACTCATTTACCCTCTTCCCTCTCCCAAAGGAGAACACCGCCCGACCATCCATGCCGCAGACGCCCGGACGCCCCTGCCGTGCAGAGGCGTAGCTGCCCTGTCACGCCACCACTCCCTCGCCGGTGCAGAGGCGCAGCTGCTTCGGCCTAGGGA
This sequence comes from Hyparrhenia diplandra, assembly GCA_015847255.1. Taxonomy (NCBI): domain Eukaryota; kingdom Viridiplantae; phylum Streptophyta; class Magnoliopsida; order Poales; family Poaceae; genus Hyparrhenia; species Hyparrhenia diplandra. The sequence continues at coordinate 99,640 of JADLZK010011231.1, forward strand.
TTGGGCTGCCTAGGCGGCAATGGCCTGGCAGTGTGACTAGGCCAGGGTACGGCTCCCCGGTGGTACGACTCTCTGGCGTTGCAGCGAGCCTAGCCTAGCTGCGGGCTCATCTCCCCAACGGCGCGGCCGAACTAGATCCACGGCGAGCGCAAAGTCACTCTCACAGTCTCACTCCTCCCCCTGCCCCGTCCCCCGAAAACTAAATCTGGTGTTCCCTGCGCCTTGGTCCATAGCTCGATTCGCCGCCATGAATCCTCCTGGGGCGCTCTGTACAATGCGAGTCCCAGGAGGTCAACGCGGAGACACGATGGCTGGCCGTGGGGCGCTTTTGGCCGGCTACCACGGGAGGCGGCAGCTGGCTGATTTCTCAGCGCAGGCTGTGTGGCCACCGCGGCACCGCGGGCTGTTTCCACCTCAAGTATGGATGCAAGTTGATTTCTTTGATATTTGCTTTTTTTTTTATCTCTGAAATATCAATTGAAGGCTTTGAAATCGCCCTATGAAATTGTTGGCACTTTCCTAAAGGCCCCGAAACTCAAAAAAAAAAATATTCTCCGATGTATGAAAAATTGCCGAAACACTTTTTTGAAATTCATCAGCAGCCTTCAAATTTTGGATTATTTATTCGCTGTTGAACCTTAATTATGTAAATAAATTTAATAATTTCTGTTTTAAGAGTGTGCTGCATTTTCTGGCCTACTGATTTTTGATAGAACAAGCTGTAATTCTGTATGCTGTTAAATCTGTAATAATACTAGTGCCTTTGTTTGTTCATATCATATTAGGTTTGTTAGTCTGGTGTGATGAGTGATGCGGATTTTTGTCATTCAGGTAACATGTTACATGTTACACTCCAAGTTTACGCTGTGGCAGGTTAGGATTCTTCAAGATTTTTTTGGTCAGCTAGTAGGCATTATACTTCCCTATAAGAATAGTTTTCTTTCTTTATTATCTATAGTAAGATTACTTCAGTATCAAAGAATAGTAACATTACATGACCTTGTTATGCAGGAAAGCAACCACCCATAGCATTCCTATCATTGTGCAGTGTTACACATGGATCACCAAGGGGACAATCTTAGAGATTTCCTTCAAACTAATGGGCGCCAAGTGCTTCAAAGAGTAGAAAAAAACTACAGCTTGAGATATTTCACGGAAAATGAGATACAAACCATAACCAATGGTTACAAGGATATTCTGGGAAAAGGTTCATTTGGTGTGGTCTACAAAGGAGAGCTAGAAGACGGATCCTTAGTTGCCGTAAAAGAGATATATATATGGGACCCAGAAAGAGGAGTTTGCAAATGAGGTGACAGTGCAATCTCAAATAAACCACAAGAATGTTGTTAGACTGTTGGGCTGCTGCACAGAAGAAAATGATCTAATGATTGTCATGGAGTTTATATCCAATGGGAACCTCGACAGCATACTTCATGGCAAGAGCGCTAATGGTAGGGTTCCCTTTACTTTGGAGAAAAGAATGGAAATTGCCATTGATGTTGCTGAAGCATTAAGGTGCATGCATTCGATGTATAGTCCCGTTCTCCATGGTGACATCAAACCCGATAACATACTGCTAAATGAAAATCTTACACCAAAGATATCAGATTTTGGAATTGCAAGATTCCTTTGTGCTAATGGGCCTGCAAGATTCCTTTGTGCTAATGGTCCTCAGCAAGCTTCCACTGTCATTGGTTCCATTGGTTACCTTGATCCAACATACCGTGAGAGTGGAATTCTGACCCCAAAGAGTGATGTTTACAGCTTTGGAGTGGTTTTGCTGGAAGTTATCACAAGGAAAAAAAGCAGTGGATGGGACCATAACCCTTGCTGAAAGGTTTAATGAGGCTCTTACAAAAGGTGAGGATGTGCAGCACATGTTTGATGAGGAAATCAGTGCTGCAGATAACAAGAAGTTTCTTGGAGACATTGGACAGTTAGCAGCTAAATGCTTGCGGAGGGACATCAAAACACGCCCTGAAATGGTTGAAGTAGCTACTAGTCTAAGGATGATCATGAAAGCTATTCAGAGAGAGCAGGATGTACTGTTAGCAGCATACCAGTTTGGAGACATAAAAATTTTCAATAAATCCGAAATGAAAAAATGACAAAAAACTACAGCATGGATTTTAGAAAAACACGGTGTGAATGTCTCTACAATGGAATCCTTGGCATGAATTGTCCAATTATAGTACAATGCCATAAGACAAGTTCAAAAACTGACAGAGAGATATTTCTGAACACTATGAGCATATTGAGTCAAAAGAATCACAAAAAATGTTGCGAATGTTGTTGGCTTCCACTTACGGAAATCCAGTTTAGAGTGTGTATACGAGTTTTGCTGTGATCTATCCAAGACAATGTCTAGCTCTATTTCATTATCTAACAGAAACCTTTATGCCACTATCTGCTCCATGGAAAAGCTTCATCTTCATCAACGCCTGTTGATAGCAGTCCAATGTGCAGAGGGCCTGGTTCATATCCATTCATTAGCAGCTGAAAATCCTGATTCATGTGGCACCAGCCTCTTTGGAAACTTCAGATCTGCCAACATATCTCTGGATAAAAACTTTGTGCCGAAAATCTTCAATGTGAATTTGTCAACATTTCTTGGACTTTCAGTTGCACAAAAAAATACTGTTTCGCCTATTCATGACAATGGACCAGAAAAGTATTATTCAGACCCAAGGGATGTTTCTGGTCTACTTTTTGACAAAAAATCTGATGTATATAGCTTTGGAGTTGTTCTTTTAGAGCTCATCACTTGGAAGACAGTGAGATACATGTATAATGGTAGGGTTCATATGCTTACCACAGACTTCCTTGATTCTTATAGGAGAGACCGCAGTGCAATTGGAGTTTTTGGCAAGGTTTGTGATGAACATGAGGGATACTTTGTTCATGAGACCATTTCCATTGCCATTGATTGCTTACAACTTGATATCCAAATGAGGCCAGAAATGGATCATGTACTTTTTCCGTCTTCGAGCATTGTTGCTAGAAGCAAACTTGCTAGTACGTGAAAACACTTTCTCTTCTCATATTAGTTTGTCAGCCTTAACCTGGTAGATACACACATAAAAAGCAAATAGAACCTATAACACTTAGTTTAGGAATAACTTTCAGCACAATAAAATTTCACCCTTACCATATACACCCTGCTTTGCTGAATATTGGTTTGTAATGGTGTACCATGTATATAATTCGAAATATACTATTTCTTGTGCCATAGTGCTCATCTAGAGAAGCAATAACCTTAGCCTATTGTATTTACTTCATGTTTGATGTGTGTCAAATTGTTATGTGGGGGCAACGGTACGGCTGCTGGCCTCGGACACGAGGCTCAGACAGGACTGCCCCGAGGGCGAGCATGCAGTGAAGAGGTTTAGGCGGCTGAGGGCTTTAGAAATTAAGGAGTAGTTGAAAGGTTAGAAGTTAATCCATGGGGTGAGAATCAAGGAGCTGGCTTCCTATATATACCGAGCATTATGTTGAGTTGAGATTAAGCAAGAACAATTACCTCCAAACCTCCCTCTTCTACTCTTAATCTCATCCCCTGCCTCATCAGTAGCCAGGCAAAAACCCTAGCACCATTACCCTGTTCTAGCTACTAGTTGAGAAGCCAAGGGCCTCCATCCCTGGACGCCCAGGCCCTTGACACGAATATTAGTACAATTTGGTTACATTTGGACTTGAGTTCTATTAGGGGGTTAGGATAGAGTTTGAATAGGGACTTTGTAACCTAGATAAAAATGAGGCCAACCCCTGTTATAAGTATAACTGATGGGACGAGTAACAGATGTCCAAACCTCATTAAGAAACATCGTGCCTCATTGTCGTTCTCGTTTGCGTATTTTCTTCTATGGTGTTTATGCTTTCACGTTCTTGAGTAGATCTGTTTTGGTCTTGGATTTACCATGCAACACTTCATTTTCTTCAATGCAGCTGGTAGTAACAACAAACCTAGCCAACACACGGGTCCTGCCCTTGTTAACAACACTGATAAACTTCATCCAGCTCTCATATCAACCATTTCCGTGGAGGAACTGAATGAAGCTACCAGGAACTTCAATAATGATGTTCTTATAGGACAGGGACCATCTGCCAAATGTTTCCTTGGAGTTCTTAAAGATGGACAAAATTTTGTTGTAAAAATATTTGATACTTCTGAAGAAATTCAAGTAGAGGTCATGCCTCTGCCTTGCATTTTCAACTTTTGCAGTTATTGTTCTTCATTTATTGTTGCGTACACCAAAGGATTACCTTCTAAATTAAAATTATACTTCTGTTGCAGGTTTCAACCATTTTAAGAATGTGTTACCATGACAATGTTGTGCAGTTTCTTGGATGTTTTATTGAAGGGAAAACTCGTGTTCTTGCTTATGAGTACGCCCCAAGGGGCTCCTTGCATGATATTCTTCATGGTATAAGGAGGAACACAAGATTTACTTCAATAAGTTCCTAGCGCAATCATCTCACTGCAGGAAGACCGAGCATTAGTGATAAAATGTGGTGGCGAAATTTTGTTTTGTTATTGAGATTCCCATGTTATTAGTGACCAAACTAATTTTCATCACTATTACGTTGATTATTAGTATGATCAGTTTTAAAACAATTAAACCAGTTGTATCGACTGTATTGTTAGTCTGAATAATCTCCAAACTATCAAACATGGAAACGCCAGCTGATATTTTCATGCTGACATGATCTTAGGTAAACAGGGCGTCAAGGGAACCCAACCAGGACCACCATTGTCATGGTTGCAGCGTGTGAAGATTGCTGTAAGTGCTGCAAAAGGCCTTGAGTTCCTCCATGAGAAGGTTGATCCTCCCATCGTCCACAGGAACATCAAGTCAAGCAACGTACTTGTCTTTGACAATGATGTTGCAAAAATAGGTGATATTGGTGTCTCAGTACATCAAGCTCCTAATAGGCTTGATATTGATCTTTGGGTTTCTCGCAACTCCACTGATGGCTGGCAAGCACCACCTGAGTATGTGATGGAATACTTCCACAATTTCAGAAATACACTAATGCCTAGGCTGATAAATGATGTGCCAGGATTTCTTCTACTTAGGTTCTGCTTCCTTCTTTGAACTTGTTAGGTACACAACCACAGGAAAGTATAGCTTAAAAAGAGCGATGTCTACCTCTTCGAATTGTACTGTTGGAGCTTTTAACTGGTCGCAAAGTTTTTTATTATACATTGGCACGTTTCCAGGAGACCCTAGTCACATGGGTACTCGTGCCAGCACTCCAGCTCTAGTTTCTTTATAGGATGCAGCAGCAGCTAATTTGCTTATGCTAAGGTGCAGGCTACACCAAGGCTTACTGAAGACAAGGTGAAACAGTGCATAGATCCAAGGCTTGGAAGAGGGTACCCACTGAAGGCTGTCAGCAAGGTAACAATACTGTTAAGCCTGGATGTTGTGTGCTTGAGTGAGCAAGTCTTGAGTGAGCAAGTTGAGGTCAATACAGCGTAACTTGTGATGTACCTTTGGACATAACCATTTTTCAACATTGGAAAAGGGAAGACATTCTTTGTTTTTCATTTTCCTATTTTGAAGGGAATTTTAGAACATATTTGTTTGTCCTGCATTTAAGCTGAACTTAACTGGAAAATAATATTTAGTGTCAGACAGATAAAACTTCTGCTCTCCACTTTGAATGTACAGAGGGCATGCTCCAAAAATAACGCAACCTTTGCCCTCCAGAGATATAGTGGAAACCACAGTCAGCAATGGTTTTTTTATGAATCTTAACATAAAACACTAACATAAAGCAAACACACTTTCTGTTGGCTTAGACATTTATGTTATATTTTAAAAAGAGGATAAACTGACACTTTAACTAAGGGTATGTCTTTCTATGGAGCAGGTACACACCGAATTAGACTGAAAACCATAGGCAAATAGTATTTGCTGAATTTGCTACTCTTTTATATTATAGTTATAATAATGTCGGTATTTATTTTGTCTTAGAAATGAAGAGAACAATATATCCTTGTTCTAAAAATATTACTCTAAAAAAATGAACTTTTGTTTTGTTTTGCGTGTGCGTGTAATTCTTGATTTCGTTTGGCAAACAGATGGCTGCTGTTGCTGCCCTGTGCTTACAGGACGAGCCATACCACCGGCCTACCATGAGCATCGTCGTCAGGGCTCTGAGCCCGTTGCTGGACAACAAGTGAAGAAGTAACAATCCATGCATTGGTGAAGCACCTGGAATGTGACTTCGGTGTGTGTCATTGCTAGGTCAAGATCACACGTTCACGGGTTTCGTGAAGGTGATTGGTGTGGAACAGAAAGTTCACATTACTGCATTCCCCTGGGCTTGGAACTTTGCTTTGTTTCAGTCTGTACATATGAGTTAGACTTTTTACAATGGTGTCCTGATCTGATGCATCTTGATTTGTCCGTTTGAAACATACAATGCTACGTGTTGGTTACATCTGTGTGTGTGTGTGTGCAAAAGCCGAATCATATCCACAGCTCTGTAAATGCTGAATCAGCTCTGGTGATCGTAAAAAAAATTCCAGCATAAAGAGAGAATTAGCTCACTTCATGTCGTGGTGGGAAGAGGTGCAAACGAGAATTAGCAAGGAGGAAAGAAGACGCTTCAATGGTATGGTCATCTACACCATCTGGAACGTTTGGAAAGAGAGAAACAGGAGAATCTTCTCCAACTCCATGGAGACGCCGCCGTGTCGTCGCTTAGAGCAAAGGAGGACATCTCACAAAGGGGCGAGGGTTATTTCTTGGGGCGTGTAATACTATAAACTACTCTTTATTTTTTTATCGCTTTAGGCCCAGTGGCGGCGGCCACAAAAACCATCTGTACATAAACTCTCTTTCCATCTTAATTGAAAGCGGAGCTCCCGCCTGCCAAAAAAAAAAAAAAAAAAAATCCAGCATAAAGGTCTCAATACGAATTCCAGCAAAAGGCCCAAACACACTCTGTCTCCGGGCCAATACACCATTGGATAACCTAGCCCAAACAACATATGAGCTCGTCCTCTCTTTCCCTGGGCTGAGGCCTAACATCGCATTACAGATTCCATCATTCAAATGCAAACATAATTCTATCTCCGGGCGTCAAGGTGTACAGTTTTTTTTGTTAAAAAAAACATTTCCGATAGTAAGCACTGCATGTTAGAGAGCGTCACATTTCATTACAGAACATTACCATACGTACTGCCACTACTGAAGGTTCCATTTTAGGGACATTGCATATTCAGATAGCAGTGCTAGAATTGTATGTTTGGGTGGACCAAGGGAGTTAGCATGTTTGGTTTGGAGCTGACAACAATCCCAGGCGTTGGATTTTGAAGGCTTGGGGTGGAGATCAATGCCTGGCCAAGTTGCCTGACACCAGGGCTCTAACCAAACATGTGCGTGTGGCTTGCCCTCTTCGGGTCCTGCGGTGGAGCGGCGGCCTTGGCAACAGCCGGCGGCAGAAGCCATGCGCCCATGCCAGCTTAAACAAGAGGAAACCAAGCCCTGGTGTCGGCGGGGCTCTTGCGGCCACAAGTGGGAGGTGAAGGGTGTTGCGAGTATAATTGCGAGTAAAAGTAAATGAGACACAGATGGGCAAATGAACTCGTCTCCTTATTCATTGATCACGGGGTTACATATATAGGGAGGAGAGGAGAAGGAAACTTCACCGTCAAGTCATCAGTAACCTCATGCACATGTTACGTGGTACGTGGGAGCTTCCGTGCATGCAAATCATGCGGGAGGAACTCCTACGCGGTTGTGCGCTTGATCGATATAAGGAACCACATGCGGTGGTTAGGATGAGATCATCTTATACAATATATTCATAACAAAGGGGAAGCAGAGCAGATAATGCTGCCTAATGGGGGCCAACATTGACATGACATTTAGGGCCCACAGACTGTAGCTGACGCTGAAATTCATTATCCGTCCTATCCCTCTTCAACCCTCCAATCAAACCGAAAACAGGGACAGCTTGATCCACTCAACCAAAAGGATAACCATAGCATTCTAAAAACTTAGGTCGGGTCCGCCATCCCATGCTTGTTTGAATTCATATATATTCATATCAATCCTCATGTATCCAAGTGAGTTTGAGAGTGATTTTTTTTTTTACCGAAGTCAGCAAGGAAAACTCGATCTATTTTTTCTAATAATGCAGACTGTTTAAATTTGTTTCCACAAAGAGTCGAACGCTGCTAGTGCTCTAACCACTAAGAGGCCTTTTCGCTAGGAGTAAATTAGAGTAAAGCCTAGCTTACTTACACTCCAATCCATGTCAAGACATGTGGATTGGCATGAATATATAAATTTGCTTCCACGGAGAGTCGAACTCATGGCTGCTAGGTGCTACTCAGGTGCTCTAACCACTAGGAGTCCTTTTTCGCTTCGGAGTGGATTAGATTGGAACCTAGCTTATTTACACTCCAATCCATGTCAAGACATGTGGATTGGCATGAATACATAAATTTGCTTATACGGGAAGTCGAACCCAGAAATGCTAAGTGCTACTCTGGTGCTCTAACCTCTGGGAGGCCTTTTCGCTTGGGAATGGATTAGAGTGGAACCTAGCTTACTTATACCCAATCCATGTCAATACATGTGGATTAGCATGAATACATGTGCATAAAAAATAATAGCCTAAATCCACATTTGTCAGAGTAGATTAGAGTAGAACTTAGTTTGATTACACTCCGACTCCAGTTAAAGACATATGGATTGGGATGAATACATACGCATCAAACAAGGTCTTAAGTGTATCCAGTAGATTTAAATATAAAAAGTTTACTACTTCTATTATTTCTTCAAATCCTTAATTCTTTCTTCAGCTCGGATTTTGTTGCTGTCTTTTCGTCTCTACGTTGATTTGAGACGGTTCTAACCTTACGACAACGGCAACCAAGTGCAACAGTTCCGACGGGTCCCTCAGCTCGTGGGCTAGTGTTTGCCGGTCTTCCCTGCTGCAATCATCGAGCTAGCTAGCCGAGAGCCACGCGTTCTAACTCCGTGTGCCTGCTTTACCTACCATCGATTCGGCATCCGCCGAAGACTCTTGTCTCAGCCGTACGCGGAAGAAGCTCCATCGGCTCCAATCAGCGAACCTGGCGGTGGCGCCAAAGCGGTCTTACCTTCTGCCGCGACAGGTTACAGGTAGGCACCCCTACTAGTTCATACATACGCTCATCCTAGATGCTAGTAGTTGAGTTCATGGAGTGATAGTATCCATGGTGTGGTCAGTCGCCTCTCTCTCTCTCTCGTTTTTGTTTCTGTTTGAGTTCTTGATGTGTATTATGACTTTATGGCGACTTCATTTCATAATACTGTTCATCTCCCAATTTGAGAGGGCTTTGGCCTTGCATCCATGTATGTTTAATTTGTTTACCCAATCGCATCTTCATCCATCCTTGCTCTTGGAAAGGGGATGCATGTATGTATGGGGCTTCAGCATAGAAAAACAGAATCATTCGTTCAGTTTTCCCCTTTCAGTTTTCTCGTGCTCCAGCGAAAGATCGATGAGAACATGTCCTCCTGCAAGGACTGACTAGCAAATTATTGAAACCTTGTTTATCGTCACCAAGTCATGGTCAATTTTTTTTTTTTTTTTTTTTGATAAATATCGTTTCCCTTCTCACAGAGGAGTGAGAGAAATTTTGGAGCCCGAATATATAGAGATCTAAATTCTATCTTAAACGAATTTTATTTTGTTTCAAAACTTCACTCGCATTCACAGAGTCAACACAGTAAACTGCCTACTGGACATTCAACACTCCACTCCCATTCAGAGTCAATATTTCATTTCAAAACATTAACATAGTCAACACAATAATTTTTTTAACGAATCAAACATGAGAGCTGCTGATTATATTGAAAAGAAGAAATGCCCAAAATAGACACAACGATACAACAACTGACAATCAAACTCAACAAAAGAAAAGAAACAAAAAAGGGAAAACAACATCCGGTTGGATTGAGACATTGCCTCCACAAAACTACAAACAAAACATCCTAATAATTGTTGTACCTCACAAGTCACATTAATTATGAAGAAAATACATTATAGAACATCACATAAACACTACCTGAACATCACATTAACACTACACGAACATCAAAGAAAATAAATAGAAGAACATCACATTAGCACTACACGAATATCACTAAATATAGAATTAAACATCACAATAGCACTACATGAATATCACATGTATAATGAACTAATATCACATAGCACATAGAACATTATATGTATTATATATACTACATGATTTTCACAAAATAAATCATAGAACATAAAAAAATATAATGATAGAATGTCAAATAGATACTACACCAACATCACGTGCATCTAAAAATAAAAAAGAATAAAAAATAAAATTAGTGAAGTAACTGAGTAGAGTAAAATAATAAATAATACAAATAAAAAACCAAATGAGACAGAGAAATAAATATAACAAAGAGAAATAGAAAACAAAAAAGGAATGCAAAAATAGAACATGAAAAATTAAAAAAGAAAGGGAAAAAAGAAATAGAAACAAAGGCAAATAAGAAAGAATAAAAGATGGAAAGAAAAAAAAAAGAATATAAAAGATAAAAACTAATAGATCACAACCAAAAATTGAATAGAAAATAAGAAATAGAAAGAAATAGAAGAAATGAAAGAAAAAGAAAGAAAAAAAAAGTAAAGGAAAATACACAATAAAAAATGAAAATGGAAAAGGAAACAAAAATAATAATAAAAAGACCACCAAAAAAAAGAAAAGGTAAATAAAAGGAAAAATATTAAATACAGTCAAATAGAGAAATAAAAGGTATAAAAACTAAAAAGAAAAATATAGAAAAATAAGCAAGCAAGAAGGATAAAAAATGAAACTCGTCCTACGTACCTGAGCCTGAGCGTGGACAGTGGTGGTTGGTGCGGCCGCGAAACAGCATTAGGCTTTGAGCGAGCCTTCAGCAGCAGGCTGGGCCGGTGTCAAGATGAGGCCCAAGAACTAATTGGAATAAGAAAAGTCTTTTCTTCCTTCCCCGTCTAGAAGGAAGAGAGAGCTGTGGCTAGGTGTGGCTGGCTGGTCTATTTATTACGAGTAATATTTTGTCTTGATAGAGAAGAAGCTTTTTCCTGCCAACATCAAGTTGAACGGTGATGATTGGGGGCTTCTTGGTCTCTTCATCCGTTGACCTCGAGTAAACGTAGATACCAGCATAGCTCCACCTACCATCCGCTGTGCCCCGCCATTGCAGAGGGGCGTGGTCGTCGCCGCGGACTCTTCACTCTGCGCGTATAGTACGCCGAGGCTCGACTCCAAAGTTCAATCAGCGAGCCTAGCGGTGGCGCCTACGCGTTGCACTGCTGCGGGGTACCAGCAGGTTACAGACTTGCAGGTAGGCACCCTACTTCATGTACTGTCTGTTCATCATGGTGTGGTCAATGGTCTGTCTCTCCCTGTTTTATTGTTTCTTGTTTTTGTTTCTGTTTCAGCTGATGATCTCTATTGTGAATTTATGACGACTTCATTTCATAGACTGTTTGTTCCAGTTTGATAGAACTTTGGCCTTGCATGCATCCATGTATTATGTTGACTCAATTGCATTCAGATTCATCCGCTGAATTTACAGCGCGTTTGGTTTAACAGCTGGCCAAGATGTTTGGTTCCTTTGTTAATTTACGTGTCTTCAGAATCATTTCCCATGGAAGTAATAATATTCTTCTTGATGGGTAGATAAATTGGGTATGGAGCATCCGCACTAAAACACGGTACGGATGTGCAGTAGACATGTGGATCATGAGAGCAATAATTTATCATGCATGTGGTTCAAATGATACAATGATCGATCCATATGAGCGGAGCTATGTAGAAGCACCCACAATTTTTTTTTTTTTTAAAACAGTGATAAGACCTAATTTTTTTCACCATATATGCACTCATATTACAAATTCTTGCACCCACAAAGGCAAATGCACCCCTCTCCTTAATTTTGCTCTAGCTCCGCCCTTTGTCCATATGTCGACCAAACTGTACGCACCACGTCTTGGTCACCAACCTACGATTGAAGTTAAGAAACACACTGATTTGATGCTTTATGTAATACATTTCGTATTGCCATTCATCGCATTCATGCACTCGCATCTTGCATTCCATTTAGGTACGTTAGATGAACCACGGGAAGAACATGATGGTGGAGTCGAAACCAAAGTTGGGGTTTGGTGGCCCATCCTGAAGACAGAGAAAACTTTTTTTTCGTGGCTTGGGGTGTCTATAAACAGAGTGTATTCAACTCTATAAACACATATGTATACCCTACTCTTATAAACTTTTTTTAAAGGACTTAGTTGTAAGTTCACTCTATAAACACATATCTACATTATATCTCTTGGAGCACCTTCGGATGACTTAGAGCCTCTTTGGCAGGGCTCCTGGAGGGGCTTCAGCTCCGCTTCGTAGGAGGCGTGCCAAATGATTGATTTGGAAAGCGGCTTCACATGTGAAGCCATCCAAGAGCCGGAGCCATTTTTGCTAGGAACGAGAAGCCCAAAAACGAGCTTGGCCCGGCTCCTTGCTTGGCTAATTGTCCAATGGTTCCAATGGAGCCGTTTTGCCAAACGTTTTTAGAGCGGCTTCAGCTCTTCCGAAGATTTGTTTCTTCTTCGAGGAGCCGAGCCGGGCTATTTTTGGAGGAGCGGGCCCCGCCAAACAGGCCCTTAATTAGTTGGACACATTAATGGTGCGTCATCATATCTACTCCCTCCGTCCCACGCATATTGTCGTTGTAGGAATTGACGCGAAGACCAAGGCTCTAGGCCGGCAGACCTGCATGTCTTTGCGTTCAGCCTCACTCAGTCTCCTCTCTCTTCACTGTTCCTCTTTTTTTTTATACAAGATTCGTTGTCCTCGCTCAATTTCATCCACGAGTAGTAGTACTAGCAGGAGCAGAGAGAGGCCGCGTCCTCTGTACCGGTGGGGACCGATGGGATAGGCTAGGCATGCAGTGTAGGAGCAGGTCTAAAACGACACACTGGTTGGGACACCAATCGAATGCTAAAACGACATACTGCCTGGGACAGAGGAAGTACCACTACAAAAAATAGTATCATCAAATTAGTGTAGACATAGACACTCACAAACATAAGCATATATATGCCATCTCTATGAACACACGCGTGTCCACACCCCTATATGAGCGCCTTCACAGGACTTAGTTGGACTAGCCTGATGGATACATCATCTATCACCGAAAAACAGAACAACTCAAGGTTAAAAACTTAACCTAGATGGACATGTTCCACCACAGAGACCTAAGGCCCGCATTATGAAAGGCGCGCACTCATCATGCTCTCTCGGTTCTAAAATAATTGAAGTTTTAGATTTGGACATGAGAATTTTTGAGTAAAAATATGTGTTACAAAAAATACAAGGAGAGAGATAAATGTAGATATGCATGGAGAAAATTATTTTGAAACAAAATTTAAATCCTAAAACATTGTTAGGACAGAGGGAGCTTGTAAGATACTCCGTCCCAAACTAACTACACTTCTAATATTTAAATTTTGTCTTCTCCACTTTCTCTATTCCTAAAGTGCAATTATTATATGCTCCAATAACTTTTGATATAGGGGTATAAAATTTATAAATATAGTTTCTCTAGCAGAATGGGTCCTAGCAAACAATCTTAGAGGTGTATTTATATTGGAACGAAGGATGATATCACGAATGCCCCTGCTAGGCTGCTAGCCCCCGGAAACGAATCTGGTGTTCCCTGTGCCTTGGTCCATTGGTAGATAACTCGATGCGCCGCCATGAATCCTCCTGGGGTGCTCCGGTGCTGCAGAATGCGAGTCCCAGGAGGTCAACGCGGAGCCACGATGGCTGGCCGTGGGGCGCTGCCGCCGGCTACCAGGAGCCGCGGCGGCCAGCTGATTCCTCAGCGCTGGCTGTGTGGCGGCCACGGGCTGTTTCCACCTCAAGTATGGATGCAAATTGATTTCTTTCTGATTTTTTCTCTCCTTTTACCTCTGTGACATCAATTGAAGCTTTCTCTGAAACTTTCCCCAACACTTGAAGGCTTTAAAGTTTCCCTGTGAAATTGTTGACACTTGTCGGAAACTCTAAAAACTTCCTCTGATGAATGAAAAATTGCCGAAACACGCTTGGAATTCATCAGTAGTCTTCAATCCTTGGATTAATTACTCGCTGTCGAACCTTACTTATGTAAATAAAATTAGTACTTTCTATTTGAAACCTTAATCGTTCAGTAGTTTTATTTTAAAACTACCTATTAGCTCTCACATTAAGAAGGTGTTGCATTTTCTGCCTACTGTTTTTTTTAGAGAACACGCTGTATACTGTTAAATCTGTAATAATAGTGCCTTTGTTTATTCCTATCATATTCGGTCTGGTGTAATGATTAATGTGGCGGATTTGTCATTCAGATAACGTGTTATATGTTACACTCAAAGTTAACACTGTGGCAGGTTAGGATTCTTCGAGTCTGTTTTGGTCAGCTAGTAGGCATTATAATTCCCTATAAGAATAGTTTTCTTTCTTTTCAATAGTAGATTACTTGAGTATCAATAAATATAAACACTACTTGATCTTATTATGCAGGAAAACAACCACCCATAGCATCCCTATCACTGTGCTGGGTTGCGCATGGATTACCAAGTGGACAATCTTAGAGATTTCTTTCAAACTAATGGACCTCAGGTGCTTCAAAGAGTAGAAAACAATTACACCTTGAAATATTTCACAGAGAATGAGATGCGAAACATAACCGATGGGTATAAGTGTATTCTGGGAAGAGGCGCATTTGGTGAGGTCTACAAAGGAACGATGGAAGACCAAACCTCGGTTGCTGTAAAGAGATATATACATGGGACCCGCAAAGACGTGTTTGCCAAGGAGGTGATAGTGCACTCTCAAATAAACCACAAGAATGTTGTCAGACTCTTGGGCTGCTGCACAGAAGAAAATGCTCTAATGATTGTAATGGAGTTTATCTCCAACGGGAACCTCGACAGCATACTTCATGGCAACAGCGCAAACGGTCGGGTTCCCTTCCCTTTGGAAGAAAGATTAGAAATTGCCATTAAGGTTGCTGAAGTATTATGGTGCATGCATTCGATGTATAGTCCTGTTCTCCATGGCGACATCAAACCGGCTAACATACTACTAGACCAAAATTTTACACCAAAGATATCAGATTTTGGAATTGCAAGACTCCTTTGTGCTAATGGTCCCCAGCAAACCACTACTATCATTGGTTCCATAGGTTACCTTGATCCAGCATATTGTGAGAGTGGAATTCTAACCCCAAAGAGCGATGTTTACAGCTTTGGAGTGGTTTTGCTGGAAGTTGTCACAAGGAAAAAAGCAGTGGATGGGACCATTACCCTTGCTCAATGTTTTAATGAGGCTCTTACAAAAGGGGAGGATGTGCAGCACATGTTTGATGAGGAAATCACTGTTTCAGAAAACATGAAGTTTCTTGGAGACATTGCACAGCTAGCAGCTAAATGCTTTGCGGAGGGATGTCAAAACACGTCCTGAAATGATTGAAATAGCGATTGGTCTAAGGATGATCAGGAAAGCTATGCAGATAGATAAAGAAAATCTGAGACAGCAACTAACTCTATGGACATCAAGACACCAATTTGGCAATTTTAAAATTTTCAATGAAACTGAAATGAGAAAGATGACCAAAAACTACTGCATGACATTTCGGAAAGAGTTGTGTGAATGTCTCTACAATGGAGTCCTTGACGAAGATCATCCAGTTATAGTAAGACAGCTTAAAAAACATGTTCCAATACTTGACAGAGAAATGTTCCTAAACACTATGAGCATATTGAGCCAAAAGAATCACAAAAACATTGCAAATGTTGTTTGGCTTTCACCTAGGAAAATCCATTTTAGAGTGTGTATACGAGTCTTTCTGTGATTTATCCCAGTCAAAGTTTGACTCTCTGTCGTTATCTAACAGAAACCTCTATGACACTATTTGCTCCATAGAAAAAATTCCCTTCATCAACGTTTGTCAATAGCAGTCCAGTGTGCAGAGGGCCTGGTTCATATCCATTCATTAGTAGCTGAAAGTCCTGATTTGTGTGGTTCGAGCCTCCTGGGAAATTTCAGGTCTGTCAATATATTTCTGGACAAGAATTATGTGCCAAAAATCTTCAATTGGAACTTGTCAACGTTTCTTGGGCTTTCAAATCTGCAGAATACTATTCATGACAGTGGACGAGAGTATTATTTAGACCCAAGGGATGTTTCTAGTGAGCTTTTTAATCTGAAATCTGATGTTTATAGCTTTGGAGTTGTTCTTTTTAGAGCTCATCACTTGGAAGACAGTGCAATACATGTATGATGGAAGGGTTCTTGTGCTTACGACAGACTTCCTTCATTCCTATAGAACTGACCATGATGCAATAGAAATTTTTGGCAAGGTTTACGATGAACAAGGCAAGTCCTTCATTCATGAGGCCATTGCCCTTGCCGTTGATTGCTTACAACCTTATATCGATAAGAGGCCAGAAATGAATGTTGTCCTTTCCCGTCTCCGGATTATCGCTTCAGCCCAAAGTATCAGAAGCAAACTCACTGGTACACGCAATGAAATCTCTTCTCGTATTGGTTTGTCAAGCTTAGCTTTTAGATACACACATAGAAAACAAATAGAACCTGCAGTACTTAAGGTTTAGGTGTACCTTTCAGCACAATAAAAATGCACCTGTACCATATACACCATTCATTAAATTTTGGTTTGAAGTGGTGTACCATGTATATCAAAATATAATATTTGTTTTACTGTAGTGCTTCTAAGAAAATAAGAGTTTCCGGCAATCAATCACCTTAGCCTATTGTATTTAACTATTTACTTCGTTTCTTCAATGCAGCTGGTGATAACAATAAATCTAGGCAACACATGGTTCCTGCCACTGTTAGCAATACTGCTAAACTTCATCTAACTCTTACTCTTACATCGACCATTTCCCTAGAGGAACTGAATGAAGTAACCAGGAACTTCAGTAATGATCTTGTTATAGGGCAGGGACCATATGCCCAAACTTTCTTGGCAGTTCTTAAAGATGGACAGAGTTCGGCCATAAAAAGCTTGATCCTGTTGAAGAAATTCAAGTACAGGTCTTGCACCTGCACCTTGCTTTTCCACCTTTTTCAGTAATTGTTGTTTTAGTATGTACAACAAAGGATAAGTTTCTAACAACTTGTGTTCAGGTTCCGGCCATTTTAGGAATGAGTCAGCATGACAATGTTTTGCAACTTCTTGGATATTTTGTCAAAGGGGAAACTCGTGTTCTTGCTTATGAGTATGCACCAAGGGGATCCTTGTATGATATTCTTCATGGTATGGAATAACCCTAGATTTACTTTTGTGAGCTTCAAGCTCGATCAGTTGGTGTTTTCTTGTTAGCCTTAGACATAGGGCAATGACATGATTATCTTAAATGTTTTGAACTAATTGCGTCAATCCATTGTTAGTCTACTAAATAATCTAAAAAGTACCAAGCTTGGAAAGCCCAGATGATATTCTTCGCATTCACCATGATTTTAGGTAAAAAAGGGTGTCAAGGGAACCCAACCAGGACCACCTCTGTCATGGTTGCAACGTGTGAAGATTGCCGTAAGTGCTGCAAAAGGTCTCGAGTTCCTTCATTCCAAGGCTGTTCCTCACATCATCCACAGGAATATCAAGTCTAGCAACATACTTCTCTTTGATCACCCAACCAGGACCACCTCTGTCATGGTTTCGACTCCACCATCATGTTCTTCTTGTTGTGTGCACGAGTGAGCAAGTTGACTTCTATACAGTTTGACTTGAACAGAACCATCTTTTGACATTGCAAAAGGGAAGACATAATAATTCTTGAACAAAATGCACCACAGGTCCACTACCTTTTTCCTATGTGTCATCTAGGTCCATCACCTTCTAAATTGCAGTTTTAGGTCCATTAACTTTTTTAAGTGGTTCACGAGAGGTCTAAATCTCCTTAGTAGCGGGTTACACCCCTGGATTAGGTGCTTTTTTTGCTATTCGTCCCCTGCTTGTTCCTCTCCCTCTCATTCCTCTACACGCGCAATTGAGGGGGGGAGAGAGAGAGAACACGACCGCACTGCCACTCCTCTTCCCTTCGCGCCGCCGCTCCTCTTCCCTCCTCGCTTGCGCACCGCCACTCCTCCACCCACCTACAACATTTAGGATGTTGTGTTGATATTCTTTTGCCTTTTGTACATTGCCTCCAAAACCTATAATAGTATGTGCCTGTTGTTTTGGGTTTGATTTCTGGGAGGATGGCACAACAGAGACATCCCCAATACTTTTGGAAGCTTGACATAGGACGACAAGATCTACCTTTTGGTTAGGTGATACAAACACTTCAATATGTTGCCATGTATGACCTGTTTGCAGTATGGAAGAAGTGCTACTAATGTGAAACGAATGATGACCTGTTATGGTCTTTATATATCAATGCAACAACCTGAATGTTGTTTAGTTCTGAGATTTTCCTTTGTTTTATGTTCTGTTAAAATGGGTTGAACTGTTATGAGCATTGGAACCATACATTCAAAGGGGGAGAAAGGCAGGGGGGCTTTTTTTTACAAAATTAATATCACCAATTGGCTCTGTCTAGGGAGATTTGGACCTCCGGTGAACCACTTAAAAAGTTAATGGACCTGAAACTGCAATTTTGAAGGTGATGGACCTAGATGACATAGAGGAAAAAAAGTAGTGGACCTGTGATGCATTTTGCTCTTCTCCTTTCAAAGGGAAACTTTAGATTATGTTTGTTTCTCCTGCATTTAAGCTGAACTTATCCAGAAAATAGTATTTAAGGTCAGACAGATATAGCTTCTGCTCTCCACTTTGAAGAAACACAGTCCACAATAACTCAAGCTTTGCCCCTCCACCGCCAAAGATACAGACAGTCAGCAATGGTTTGTGAATCTTGACACAAACCACCAACATAAAGAAAACAAACTTTTTCTTGATGAAAATATTCATGTTATTCTAAAATAGAGTATATACAGACACTTTATCTAATGGTACAACTTTTTTTTTTTTAAAAAAAAACTCGACCCACAGGGGGAGACAACCCCGGAGCATTGTGCTTAAGAAGAAGAAGACCTTCTCACGCAGGTCGAGAAAACCCCCGAACCTCTGTCCCACCCATGCACAGCGTCACCGCAACTCACGTGAGGCTCGACAGACCACAGACACGTGCTTTGGCATGGGGTAGACGAGGTTTTTTTTTTCACCTCCAGCAGGCGGACAAACGCACCCACGAGCGCTCGAGGATAAATATATATAGATTCCTCACAGGGAGCGCTCTAGTGGTGGTTTGAACCTAGCACCTTCCGGTTGGGTGCCAACCAAACGCCCTGACCAACTGGTCCGTGGACGTGGTGGCATGGTACAACTTTTTATGGAGAAAGTACACACCAAAATAAACTGAAAACCATAAGCAAATAATATATTTGCCAAGTTTGGTACTCTTTAGAATTACAAAAGGAGAAGAATATATCCTTGTTCTGAAAGTAGTACTTAAAATAGACAAACTTTTATTTTCTTGTGTGGGTTTGTGTAATTCTTGATTTCGTTTGGCGAACAGATGGCTACCGTTGCTGTCATGTGCTTAGAGGACGAGCCAGACTCCCGGCCTAGAATGACTGTCGTTGTCAGGGATCTAAGCCTGTTACTGAACAGCAATTGAAGAAGGAACCATCCCTGCATTGGTGAAGCACTTGTAATGTGATTTCCTTGCATGTCATTGAGAGTTCAAGGTACACGATCACGGGTTTTGTGAAGGTGAATAGGTGACTGGTGTGGAACAGAAAGTTTATAGTGTGGAACAGAAAGTTCACATTACTTGATTCCCCTAGGCTTGGAACTTTGCTTTGTTTCAGTCAGTACATATTTAGACTCGTTGCAGTGGATCGTCCTGATGCATCTTTTTTTTTATCAATTTTGAAACATGCAATGCTACGTGTAGGTTACTACATCTGTGTGCAAATGCCAAATCATGTCCACAGCTCTGTAAATAATCAGTTCTAATTCCAAGCATAAAGATCGCATTACAAATTCCAGCAATAGGCCCAGACACACTCTGTTTCAACATACTCAATTCTATCTCCGGCCGTCAAGGTGTACAGATAGCAACATTAATATTCATTTCAGATATATAGCAACCATTTCATATTCAGAGAGCAGTACATTGCATCTTACAATACCATTGCCGTTATATTAATATGAGGGAGCGCACACATCCATTTCAGAGAGCAGTACATTGCATCTTACAATACCATTGCCGTTATATTAATATGAGGGAGCGCACACATCCATTTCAGAGAGCATGGCATACAAGTTAATTAAAGGAGCAACATAGTGCAGCTCCTATTCTGAATAAAGAAGCCTTCGCAGCAGCGGGCGGCGGAAGCCATGCGTCCATGCCAGCTTAAATAGGGAGGAAACCAGAGCCCGGCTTCTTTACTCGCCGAAGACTCTGTGCGCGTTCGCGGACGCGGAGGAAATCAGCCAGAGCCTAGCGGTGGCGCCTACGCGTATTAACGACTGCTGCACTGCTGTGACAGGTAGGCACCCTACTCGTTCTAAGCTCTTGCGTTCATGGGAGGAGTAGTATACACGTAGGTGGTATCCATGCCGTGGTTTGGTTATGTTTCAGCTTTTGATGTAGTTTATGGCGAATTCATTTCATTCAGTGGGCTTCGGTCTTGCATATCCGTGATCTTCATCCTGTGAATTAGGTTGACCGGGGGATTCGGTCTTGTATGGTATGGTATGGTATGGTATGGTATGGTATGGTATGTGAGCAATGGAACAGAACAGAATCATTCGTTCAGTTTTCCCCCTTTCAGTTTTTTTGTGCTCCAGCGAATGATCGATGAATATATGTCCTCCTGGCCTGCATTGCAAGCAGTCCGGCCTAGCAGTTTTATTAATGAAACTGTCCACTATGTGACTTGATAAAATATCGTTTCCCCTTGGTGAGGACCGAGAAAATTTGGACCTATCTGATTGGCATATCGCTTCTGGATTCTCATTAACTACCAATTTAACTTTTTTTATGGAGATAAGCCTTGCTTTTATAAACCAAACGACAAACACACAAAGTTCACACAACACGCAACTACCAATTCTATTTAACTATGTTGAAACAGAATCACTTGTTCAATAGATTCTTTTAGGTGATTTTTCTCCTCCCTAGTGTTAAAAAGAAAATCGTTTTAAGAAATTTAGAGTGAAGTATTTATAATTTTTTGAACATTTGGTAGAGATTTATGGCACCAAAATTAAAATAAAATGATTCACCATACAAGCTGGCTAACCACTAGGTCTGCCACTGGGGAGGGTATGGACATACTCACTCTTGTTCATGTCCAGATCATCGTCATCCTCCCCCTATTTCCACCCATATTCAATGGATAATTAATTTTGTACTAGATATTATGTATATCTAATGGATAAATAGTTTAATCCCCACACCTACCCTCCCCATTTCTAATGGATAATTAATTTTTACCCATACCCTCCCCATTTAACATGAGCGTGGATTTGGATATGAATTATAAATATCCACTAACAGCCATAATAACCAGTTCATAGACTCACCACTAGATATGAGTCACCAGGGCCTCTTAGACTAGTATTGCACTATACTCCCCTGCGGGAAAGAATACAATTATCTAAACCGTGTCGATCAAAACTGGCTTAAATTTGACTAAATTTATAGTAAATAATATTAACATTTATGTTCTCTAAATAAATTTACATTTATGTTGCAACTTGAGTGGATGACAAATGGGTCCATCTGTTGTTATGAATGCAAGTCCAATTACAAATCAGCAAAAATCCAATGTTTATACCGCTCTAAAATCCTTCTGGTTGGGGGGGGGGGGTGGGGGTGAGCAAATGGGACTCTCAGGAGGTCAGTAGGGAGACACTATGCCTGAGGTTGGCCCGGGGGGCGGTCCATTAAGAAGAGAAATAGGCACCCAAATTCCGTTCGAGAAAGGACTTGAACCTTGGGTGGTTGGATGCATTGCCACACCTTCCACGCAACCAGTTAAGCTAGGACTCATTTCCTTCCTCTTCTTTTAAAGAAAGCAACCACAGAACAAGCATCTGCTGGGCTACCAGCTACAAGTCAAATCAACGGGAAAACAAGTTCAGAGCAAAAGGTTAAGATCTCAACCACATAAGTGGGAGCTACTACACTAGGAGAGAACGCCTTCAGCCAACTTGTTGGACACAAACACAGGTCTGGGGCTAGTTTCTCAGATTCATTAGCCTTGCCAAACCATGGCAGGATTATGGGGGTACATATAGGATTGTTTCCTTGCAATAGAAAATAGTTAAGCATGCATATTTCAAAGTAAATGCTAAAGTAAAGATGCTAATTAAAACAAGATAGAGATAAGATGCTGACATAAGCATCAACTACTCCTAAGATAACTACAAGACTTATGCTGTCACAACTCAACTCAACCCTTCCTTCACTTGAGTAATGTGGTTACTGTCCTCCTCCTTTAGTAGTAAACTCCATTTCTGCATCAACGAGATTGCAGTATATATGACATCAGTAGTTGCTTTAGGGAAGGTACACTCAATCGCCATTTTGTTCCTGGTCGTCCAGAGTGCCCAAACAAATCCTACAAAAAAAAAAAAAGAATTCATCATCGGGGGGTCTTAAAACCTTGGATTAATTAGTCTCTTTTGAATTTCACTTATAAATTAATACTTTCTGTTCTAATGTTGATATTGAAGTTTTAGTTACTTTTGATTTTAGAACTAAGTATATATCAAGTCCCGTACTTAAGAAGGTTTTTGCATAATGATTTTTATAGAACACACTGTATACCCAATAAATCAGCGTAACACTAGTGCCTGAATTCATATCATATTAGGTACTTCATCCCAAATTATAAGTCATTCTAATAATCTTGGAGAGTTAAAGGATCTCAAGTTTGACCAAATTTATATAATAAGGTAATAATATATATTTACCAAGTACAGTTAGATTCTACATTAATTATATTTTCATGGTATACCTATTTGATGATATAAATTTTTGGAATTTTTCTATGATTTTGGTCAAATTATTTAAGATATTTTGACTATCCAAAATTGTTGGAATGACTTATAATTTGGAATGGAGGGAGTATGATTTAACTCATGATCACTGGGAGTTGTGATTCAGAAACTGTATTATATATGTCACACTCCAAATTTACATTGTGGGAAGTGGAAAGTTAGGATTCATTTTCATGTAGGTGCCTTTGTTAAGCTATGCATTCTAATTTCCTATCAGTGGGTTGTGCTCGGCATAAGCTACGATGTGACCGTATTGGTGAACCTGCATTTTAGGGGGTATCTCGGTTCGTTTTACACTTTGACTTAGGTTTCAGAGTAAACACCGTTTTAGGGGTGCTGTTCCCACAGGCGAGCTTTTTTCTAATATCTTAAACTGCGTATAACAGTAGTATCTTTATTTGACTTGGTTATGCAGGCAATCAACCACCTGCAGAATTCCACACTTTACTAGTTTGCACATGGATTACCAAGGGGACAATCTCAGAGATTTCCTTCAAAATAATGGGCGTCAGGTTCTTCAAAGAGTGGAAAACAACTACAGCTTGAGATATTTCACTGAAAATGAGCTACGAAACATTACCGATGGATACAAGAATATTCTGGGAAGAGGGGCATTCGGTGAGGTCTACGAAGGAACGCTAGATGATGGTACCTCAGTTGCCGTAAAGAGATATATACATGGGACCCAGAAAGAGGTGTTTGCCAAGGAGGTGATAGTGCACTCTCAAATAAACCACAAGAATGTTGTTAGACTCTTGGGCTGCTGCACAGAAGAAAATGCTCTAACGATTGTCATGGAGTTTATCTCCAATGGGAATCTCAACAGCATACTTCATGGCAAAAGCGCTAACGGTCGGGTTCCCTTCCCTTTGGTCAAAAGAATAGAAATTGCCATTGAGGTTGCTGAAGTATTATGGTGCATGCATTCCATGTATAGTCCGTTCTCCATGGTGACATCAAACCTGATAACATACTGCTAGACAAAAGCCTTACACCAAAGATATCAGATTTTGGAATTGCTAGACTCCTTTGTGCTAATGGCCCCCAGCAAACTTCCAATGTCATTGGTTCCATAGGTTACCTTGATCCTGCATACTGTGAGACTGGAATTCTAACCCCAAAGAGCGATGTTTACAGCTTTGGAGTGGTTTTGCTGGAGCTTATCACAAGGAAAAAGGCAGTGGATGGGACCATTACCCTTGCTCAAAGTTTTAAAGAAGCTCTTACAAAAGGGGAGGTTGCGCAGCACATGTTTGATGGGGAAATCAGTGTTACAGAAAACATGAAGTTTCTTGGAGACATTGGACAGTTAGCAGCTAAATGCTTGCAAAGGGACATCAAAACACGTCCTGAAATGGTTGAAGTAGCTACTAGTCTAAGGATGATCAGGAAAGCTATGCAGAGAGAGCAGGATGTACTGTTAGGAGCATACCAATTTGGAGATCTAAAATTTTTCAATGAAACTGAAATGAAAAAAATGACACAAAACTACAGCATGGCCTTCAGGAAAACACGGCGTGAATGTCTCTACAATGGAGTCCTCGGCATGGATCATCCAATTATAGTAAGACGCCATAAGACAAGTTCAGAATCTGACAGAGAGATATTTCTGAACACTATGAGCATATTAAGTCAAAAGAATCACAAAAACGTTGCGAATGTTGTTGGCTTCCACTTGGGGAAATCCAGTTTAGAGTGCTTATACGAGTCTTGTTGTGATCTATCCAAGACAACGTCTGGCTCCATATCGTTATCTAACAGAAACCTTTATGACACTATCTGCTGCATGGAAAAACTTTATCTTCATCAACGCCTGTTGATAGCAGTTCAATGTGCAGAGGGCCTGGTTCATATCCATTCATTAGCAGCTGAAAATCCTGATTCATGTGGCACCAGCCTCTTTGGAAACTTCAGATCTGAAAATATATTTCTGGACAAGAACTTTGTGCCAAAAATCTTGAATGTGAACTTGTCAACATTTGTTGGACTTTCAGTTGCACAAAAAAATATTTTCTTTCCTATTCATGACAATGGACCAGAAAAGTATTATGTTTCTGGTAAACGTTTTGACAAAACAT
Source organism: Hyparrhenia diplandra (assembly GCA_015847255.1). Classification (NCBI taxonomy): domain Eukaryota; kingdom Viridiplantae; phylum Streptophyta; class Magnoliopsida; order Poales; family Poaceae; genus Hyparrhenia; species Hyparrhenia diplandra. Next base: position 124,841 of record JADLZK010011231.1, read on the forward strand.
CTGATGTATATAGCTTTGGAGTTGTTCTTTTAGAGCTCATCACTTGGAAGACAGTGAGATACATGTATAATGGTAGGGCTCATGTGCTTACAACAGACTTCCTTGATTCTTATAGGATAGACCGCGGTACAATTGGAATTTTTGGCAAGGTTTGTGATGAACATGAGGGATATTTTGTTCATGAGGCCATTTCCATTGCCATTGATTGCTTACAACTTGATATCCAAATGAGGCCAGAAATGAAGCATGTACTTTTCCGTCTTTGGATCATTGTTGCTAGAATCAAACTTGCTGGTAAATGAAACACATCCTCTTCTCATATTTTTCTGTCAGCGTTAACCTCGTAGATACACACATAAAAAGCAAATAGAACCAATAGCACTTAGTTTAGATATAACTTTCAGCACAATAAAATTTGACCCTTACCATATACACCCTCCTTTGCCTAATTTTGGTTTGTAATGGTGTAACATGTATATAATTCGAAATATACTATTTGTTGTGCCATAGTGCTCTTCCAGAGAAGCAATAACCTTAGCCTATTGTATATACTTCATGTTAGATATGTGTCGAGTTGTTATGTGGGCGCGACAGTACAGCCGCCGGCCTCGGACACGAGGCGCGGCCAGGGCTGGCCCCTGAGGGCGCGCATGGCGAGCAGGCCGTGAAGAGGTTTAGACGGCTGAAGGCTTTAGCAATTAAGGTGTAGTTGAGAGGTTAGAAGTTAAGCCATGGGGTGATAATCAAGGAGAGCCAGCTTCCTTTATGTACTGAGCATTATGTTGAGTTGAGATTAAGCAAGAACAATTACCTCCAAACCTCCCTCTTGGCTCTTCTACTCTTAACCTCATCCCCTGCTTCATCAGTAGCCAGGCAAAAACCCCGGCACCATTACCCGGTTTTTTAGATAGTTGAGAAGCCAAGGGCCTCCATCCCTGGACACCCAGCCCTTAACACGAATATTATGAAGGACCGAAAACGGCGACCGGAGGGGGTGAATGGGGGCCTCGATTTTCCTTTTTAATTGCGGGTCATCGGCTCAACCCCCAACCTCAAAGGCGAACTCAAATGAGAGACGAGTAACACACGTGCTAACTAGTAGGAAGATGTCACGCGTGAAGTGTTGGGCTCAATGAATCAAACGCAAAAAATCGGTTCTGAAATCGGAGCTCAAACGGACAAACAACGGACACAAGATCAAGGCGGAAAAAAGAGCAACTAAAACATTTTGCTTGCTTCGTTGTTCTTGAAGAACGACAAGCCGATCAACTTGCAATTGCTGGCTGTTGCTCCTAGTAGCTTGCTTGAATAAACAAATGAAAGTACAGTGTAGCTAGAAAGAGGTGTCACAAGAATTTGCAAATTCTAAACATGATTAAGTTAATGAGCATTTCCTGGACCTCACAAGTGGACACCGAGAGCAAGAAAAACAGCCAAACTGCTGCTGCTGCTGCACTAAATACTGAAGATTTCTAGCAGCTCAAACACGGAAGCAAGAAAACAAACTGAAGCACTAAACTTGAATTGATTCACTCTCCAAACAATCAAGTAGTACTCAAGGAAAAGTCAGTCAGATCAAGGCTCTAGCATCGATGTACAAGCTGCTGCTGCTTGAAATCCATTGCTGGAAATAATCAATTTCTGAATATACCAATTTGGATACTAGAGAATGAAGTTACGTAGAGAACCTGACTTTCTTTACCTTGCCCATGATCGAAGCTGTTACCTGACGAGAAGGTGTTGCAGGCGGCCTGACGAGCTCGGTTCCTGATGCTGTAGCTTGCTGGAATCCGCACTACTGAAAGCACCAAGCACGATACTGAAAATATCCTGGCCACGCTGCTGCACGCGCCTGCAGATGTGCCCCTGGCCGCTCGCGAGCTGGAGGAGCACGCGCTCGTGCGTGCCTCCTGCTGGCCGGCCGCGGCGTGGTGCTGCAGGGAGCTTGCCGAGCTGGGGAGGAAGCGCTGCTTGGCCGGCCGACCAAGCCTCTGCCTGCGCTCGAACTCGGGATGGGAGCCGGTCGCCCTTGGCTGCTGCCGCTCGCCTGGATCACGGGCACAGCTCGTTCGTTCCCCTGCACACCACAACAAGAACAGAGCACGAGATCCAAAATATCCCAACGAAAATCACAGCAAAGAAGGAAGAAACACGGATCAAAAAGCCCGGATACGACAGGCAGGATTGGGGCTGCCCTTCCCCTTCGAAAATCACCACGAAATGTCACCAATTTGGTGTTCTTGGACCTCTAAACAAGAACCCTAAAATTGGGGAAAAATAAAAACGAAAATGGAAGAGGCAAAGAGGGGAGGATGGCTGCCATCCTCTATATATGGTCCTTATTTCTCATCCCTATTTTGCCCTCCGATACATATGAGCCAAACCACTAACCCTAGGGCTATTTTGGTCGACTCTGAATATTTTTCGATCCGACGGCCACCGCGCCTCCTCATCGGTAGCCTTGCATCCACGCAACCTCCCCGATGCCGCCACGTGCCGTCCTTCCGTCCACCGGAACGTCCGCCCGGGTTTTGAGGCCCAAACCCGCGAAACCCGCCGCCGATGGTTTTGAGGCCCAAACCACCAAACCCGCGCCGATGGTTTTGAGGGCAAACCACCAAACCTCCTCGACATGTGTCATCGCCGTCTTGATCGCCTGAGTCGCCCGGTCATCCGAGCTCCCCGCCCGCTGCGCACTTTCGCGCCGTCTTGACCCGATCGACACGGTCTCGCCACGTCCTCTTGCATCCGTCGATGTCCCGGATGTCGGCCACCATGGCGAGCCGCCGGCGATCCGGTCCCTCGGTCCAAGCCTCACGTCCGTCCTTCACCTCCGCGGTCCGGTCCGTCAGACGCACGTCCTCCTTGGCCCCTTCACCTCGCCGTCGGCTACCATCTCCGAGCTCCACACACGCACAACACGAACCAAGAGATACGTCTTCGACACACTCCACGTATCTTAGGTGAAACATAGCCGAAGCGAGAAAAAGATAAAAGAAAATAGAAGGAGAATGTTATTTGTTGACAATCACTACATCACAAAACTAAACACATGCGACCTAAATCAACCATGTGTTCTTAATCTCCCCTTGATGAGTGCATTGTCAACATTCAACACAAAGACAGAATAAGATAGAAGAAAGCACATCCAGGTGAACAAAAGCTAAGACAACCTCACTGGATAGCAAAACATGGAGCAAAGACTTGGTTCCCAAAGACATGGGCAAAAGGCTCGACACAACCAAGCTAAACAGACAGCTAGTCCTTAAGAAGAGGTAGAACGGGCTCAACACCACTAGCAAAGCTCCAAACCAAATACTTTCACACACAAACAGCTAGACCCTCAAGACAGGAGGCAAAGGCTCAACACATCTAGCTCAAAGTGCTACTCCCCCTGGACAAATGCAATCACTGTCTTTGGATCTTTCTCCCCCTTGTTGGCACATGCACTAATCAAGCTATGAAATGCAATATGTCACAATGCAAAGCTTCAAGATTATATTCAACCGAATGAGAGAGTGCTCAAAGTGGTACCATAGCAACAAATTACAAGTGCTAGCGAGCTCAAGCTAAACAAGTGATATGAAATATGGCACAAAGCATTTTGAGCAAATTTTAGTATCTTGCAAAAGGAGGTTCACCATCAAACATAGCACCTAGCACAAGTAGATAGGAGATCAACTAAGTGCTCAAACATGTAAAGCTGGGTGAACTACCCCAAGCGGCGTTCGAGACATCATGCTAGACATTATGGCATAAACTTATGTTCATTTTAATAATTGAGTTGCGGTTCACAAGTTACAAGAGAGCATGCGAGTGGTTATCCACATTTGCCTTGCCTTACTAATCAACCATGTCAAGCCTATGCGTGAGCAATGATTAGCTTAAGACAATGGTGCAGGTCAAACACAATGAAGTCCAAGTTCATTCAAGAGTGCAAGTGAAAGCAGTCTCGAACTTCAAAGTGTGGCAAAATGGACCCACTCGATCTTTTCATCACTTTAGCTTTAGACTTCATGTTTTAGCATGGTATTATCATGAAAATCTAAGCAAGTGAATGAATCAAAGCATGAGACATAGCTACCAAGCATACACATAAAAGCTCAAAGGTTCTCAACACTCTACTCATGATAGAAGCTAGCTCAAAAGGTGAACCAAGATTTAATTTCATCATCCATTAATCAAGTTCACATTTGGAAAAAGTTGCTCAGACTCATAACATACATCATATGATTAAAAAGAGCTCAAGCTAGAAACACCATCATACTCATACTACTAAGAGCACAACCTCATTCAAATCAATATAAAAGTGAAGCTCATGATATGCAAGTATGATACAAAAAGCAAAAACAAACCTAAAACTACATCTGTACATCAACTACAAAGCTACCCCTCAAAAGGGATAGCACACGCCCAACTCTCCACGAAGCTGGGCAAAACGGACTTGGTCTAGTGGTTTCGTGAAAATGTTCGCAATCTGTTGCTCCGTGTACACATGCTGTACATCTATGTCCCCTTTCTCCTGGTGATCTCTCAGGAAGTGGTACCTCACCTCTATGTGTTTGGTCTGGGAGTGAAGGACTGGGTTTTTGGCAACACTCACAGCTCCCATGCTATCACACAACAAGGGTACACGAGAAAAACTCAGGCCAAAGTCTCTCAAAGTGGCAACCATCCACAAAGAAATTGGGAACAACAAGCGGCGACAACATACTCTGCCTCAACAAATGACCGAGCGACACCGGGCGCTGCGAGGCGACCAAGACACAAGAGAAGTACCAAGAAACTGACAGGTACCAGAGGTAGACTTTCTATGCATACGATCACCAGCATAATCAGAGTCTGAATAACCAGTCAGGGAGAGGGTGGAAGAGGCCGAGTACCATAGGCCAAAGTCAGGGGTAAACTGCAAGTACCTGAAGATCCTCTTCACGTACCGAAAGTGAGAGGTGCGCGGGCGAAGATCGAAAACGTCGCAGAGGCACACCGCAAGCCCCGGATGTCGAGGGCGCGCCGCCGTCCGTACAGCGGGCCGAATAACCGATCATACTACTCCCTTTGGTCCACGGCTTCTCCATCCTTGTCCTCGCCCGGGGCCGTCGCCGTCGACATGGGCGTCGAAAGAGGCTTGGCCTCACCCATGCGAAACTTGCGGATGATGTCCTTCGTGTACTTGCCCCGGTGTACGAAGATCCCGTCCTTCTTGGTTTGCTTGATTTGAAGTCCAAGGAAGTAGGTCGGCTCGCCCATCATGCTCATCTCGAACTCCCCGCTCATAATCTACGCAAAAACTTCGATACCATAGCATGTGAAGAGCCACCAAAGATGATATCATCCACATATATCCGGACTAGGAGTATGTCATTGCCTTTTCTAAGCGAGAAACAAAGTCTTGTCTACAGCCCCCATCACAAAACCCTTAGCTAAGAGAAAAAGCTTTCAACCTCTCGTACCACGCTCACGGGGGGGCTTGTTTCAGCCGTACAAGGCCTTGTACAACTTGTACACATAGTCCTGGGTGTTTAGGATTCTCAAACCCCGGGGCTGCCTCACATACACCTCCTCCTCTATGAACCCATTTAGGAAAGCACTCTTGACATCCATCGGAAGAGCTTAAAGCCCTTCGAATTTGCAAAGGCAAGCAAAATCCTAATAGCTTCTATGCGGACTCTACGAGGAGCGAAGGTTTCTTCGTAGTCTATTCCCTCTTTCGACAAAACCCCTGGGCAACTAATCGGCTTTGTTTCTCACCACCACACCATCCTCACTCTGTTTGTTTTTGAACACCCACTTAGTACCTATGGGATGACACTCGGCGGGGAGGAGGTGGGACTAACACCCAAACTTGGTTCCTCTCAAAGTTACGCAACTCCTCATACATGGCATTGACCCGGTCAGAGTCCGAGTAAAAGCGGTGTTAACATCTTTGGGCTCAAGAGTGGAAACAAATGCGAGAATGAGCGAAATGACACATGGCATAAGCTTTGGAACGAAGTTACCCTCGATTAAGTCCTCCAATCATGGTCTCCAGGGGATGGCGATTTGAATGTCTTTGAGGCGCCGTGCGCAAAAGATGTCGCCTCCCCCTCATTTGGAGTGGGAACCTCCTCGGTGTGCGGCCGTCTCGGCCTGAGGGAGCTGCTCCACCGGACCCCAAGAAGTAGAGGTAGTAGGGTGCGGTCCGTGGGGCGTCGTCGTCGTCATAGGGTCAACGGGGCAAGCGGTGGAGTCGCCGGGATCACCCGACCAACGCGTCTTCTGCTCCTCCTCCACAAAGATGCTCTGCTCCATCTCCTCCTTTCCTGCACACTCAAACACAGAATAGGAACAAGGCGCTAGTCTCATCGAAGGTAACCTCACAAGTCTCTACAACTTGCGGTTAGTCTCAAGATTTAGAACTCAGTAGGCATGTGAGTGTAAAGCATATCCAAGAAAAATGCCATCGGTGATCGAGACTCAAACTTGTCGAGATTACCTTGCTTGAGGATGAAACACCGCATCCAAACACACGGAAGTGGCTTACCTTGGGCAATCTCCCAAACCGCAACTCATATGATGTCTTCTTGGTGAAAGCACGAAAGAAAATGCGGTTGGAGACATGGCATGCCGTGTTGATTGCCTCGCCCAATACTTCCTCGGCGTCTTGTGTTCATCGAGCATGGTCCTTGCCATCTCCACAAGCGTCCGGTTCTTCCGCTCAACAATCCGTTCTGGCTGCGGAACATAAGGGCTAGAAAAGCGGTGCTCGACACCCAAGTTAGCACAAAGAGACTCGGCGAGAGTTCTTGAATTACGTGCCATTGTCCTTTGCGAATCGCTTTCGAATGGTTGTCTCACGGTAACTCGGTTCTCGGTCTCAAAAATCAGATCACGAGCAAAACCAAAAGCCTCATCTTTGCCCTCCATGAAAAAAGACCCAAGAGTATCTCGAAAAATCGTCAACGATCACTAGACAATACCACTTCCCACCCGTGACCTCACCCGAGATGGACCAAGCGTGTCCATGTGAAGGATCTCTCCGGGTCTCGAGGTCATAATCGAGTAATAGCGGGTGGTGGGAAGCGGATACCATCTTCCGTGACGACGGGGGTGGCAAACCAAATCCTTCTCAAATTTGAGTTTAGGCAATCCTCGGATTAGATCCATTGAACTCAACCTCGCGAGGAGGTCGAAGCTCAAGTGACCTAGTCTCCTATGCCACTTCCACAAATCAGAGGAGGACCCGGCCAACAAGCAACAAGATGTGCCAAAGCCTCGAGAAAAATCAGCACGAAAGACTTGCCCAAATGGCACAATCCAGCAAATGAGATCATCGCGAGAGTCCAAAACTCGAGAACACCCAACCTTAAAGCGTACCTCATACCCATCTCCGCCATGGTGAGAGAGACAGATTGGGAGATTGAAGTGAAGGTTGGAGACAGGCGCCACATCCTTGAGCACAAAGTGGTCATTGATTACGATTGACCCTCGAGATAGAATCTTCCCTCTGTTCCCCCCCAGAAAGTGATGTACTCTTTCGTCTTCATGGGGGTGAATTTGGAGAACCACTTGGAGTTACCGGTCATGTGTCGAGAACGTACGAGTCAAGTGAGCCACATGTCCTCCGACCTTTCGGCTGTATCAACGATAGAACATGGGATGAGCATATGGCACAACTTGGGGTTAGTAAACTTGGAAGAGTACCGGTGTTGACCATCTTGCCCCCGAATAAGCATTAGGCAAAACAAACATCCCACGCCCCATCTTACCAAAGCTGCTCACCACGCACAACAAAAGCGTGGTGCACTTCTCTTGTCAACCTCAAATCTCCCAAAGCGAGGATCTACATCCACTCGCGAACACACGACCACCAAAGGGTCTCACAAACCGTGGCCCAAACCTATGAGGCCTCCTACCTTCAGGCCTAACAAAGCGCCTCTGAACCCATTGCACACACCCCTCTCATACATGCCAAGTGGTGGGTGATACATGTCACGGTTCTCAAACTCCACTCGGCGCCTAGCATCCCTCTTCCTCCTAAAGCAAAACTCAACCAAGTGACCATCTCTCTCCGGGCAATACTCACGGTGATACCTCACCTCTCTCTTGGGTGGTGGTTGGTTCACTCTCTTGGGTGGATGGTTCACTCTTGTTGTGGTTTTGGCCTTAGGAAGGGTTTCCTCGGGGATCTGGGCAAAGTGTCAAGTGGGTTCTTGAGGTAGTTCGGTTTGGGAAGCCACACTTGTTTGGGAGGTGGAGTCTTAGTTGGCTCTTGGAGAATGCCATCTTGCACAATGGGCTTGGTAGGCTCGGGTGGAGTGATCTTGGTCAATTTGGGAGTGTTGGTTGGTTTCTCACTCGAGCTCAAACCACTACCTTGACCAACCTTGCCATAAATGACTTCTCCCTTCCCACCTATAGCAAAGCCTAAACCCGATGTGTCGGTCCCCCTCTTGAACCGACTCATCATCATGCCAAGTCGCGGCTCTCCACAAGACACCCAACTCAAGACAGAGCGAAGATACTTGATCTCCTCTTCGACTCTCCCCTTGTCATGCCTACAAGACATGAGCTCCAACTCCAAAGCTTCACACTTAGCACATCCTAGCACGGTGCTATCTGAGTTGGCCTTCTCAAGCACAAGCAAGCTTGGCAGCCTTCTCGCGCCAACTCGGATCGCAAGTCGGGACAAGACTTGCATGCACTCAACGGCATCGGCCTAGACTTCAGATCAACGTGCTCATCTAGCAAGGCAAGCATACTTGGGACTGCAAAGACATGATGCTAGACATATGCACAGCACAAGCATCACACTCCGTCTCATCGGAGACATCGACGAGCTTCTAAGCAACTCTATCTCGGTCACGACCATCTCCCACTTCTCCTTATACTCCTTTCTCTCCCTAGCGGCACGCTTTAAGCAACTTCTCTTGACACACAAGCGCATCGCCCAAAGATTCAACCTCATCGAGAGAGATTCGATTGTAGGAGGTACCTCGGAGGAGGAAGAAGAGTCGTTGCCGTGTGGCTTGGCGCTGTCGGTCACCGCTCCATCGAGGGCCATGGTGCAGAAACCCCCGGGCTTGGAGTCGGTGAAGAAGCAAAGTCCATTTAGCTTGTCCTCGACCTTGCGCTCCGACTCCTCATCGCTTGAGGAAGATTGCCCGTCCGAAAAGTCGTTGTCGAGGTCGCTGAGGGAAGCAAGGAAGGCGTGCTTGTGCTCCTTGGCACGCTTGAGGTACTTCTTCTTGATCGCCTCCTTGTCGAAGCCCTTCTTGGACTTGTACTTGCCGGAGATGTACTCGCGCTTGTCCTTGCGCTTGTCGGAGTCGTGCTTGTTGGAGTAGTACTTCTCGCCGGAGTACTTGTCCTTGTTCTTCTTGGGGCACGCGGCGACGAAGTGGTCCGGATCGCCGCACTCGAAGCATCCGCCCTTGGATGGACCGCCACGCCGACGGTTCAAGCGGTTGTTGTGGAACCGCGAGAATCGGCTGATGACTAGTGCAAGCTCATCATCCCCAAGGCTCTCCATCTGCTCCTCTGTCACAGACACCAAGGAAGACAAGGCAAACGACATCTGTGAAGGGTTAGCAGAAGAACTCGAACTACCCTTACCTGAGACGAGAGCAACATTTGGCGCAGATGGATTCTTCAGCTTCGCCTGGATCTGAGCCTCGATCTCGGAGGACTTGAGCTTGCTGTAGAGCTCGTCGGGTGTGAGGGTGTCGTAGTTGGCAGACTCCATGATCGCGGACACCTTCACATCCCACACCTTCCGATCCAGAGCGTACAAGAGCCGCATCGCCTTCTCGTGCTCGTCAAGCCTCTCTGACGGCTTGTTTGCCCGAAGCTTGTTGCAGATCGTCTGAAACCTAGCAAAGAGAGAATCGATGGACTCGCCATCAAGTTGGATTAGGTTGTTGTACTCTCTCTTGTAGGTCTCGTATAGGCGGGCCTTGACTTGTGGGGTTCCCTCGTGGTAGCTCTCAAGTGTCTTCCACACCTCACGAGCGGTCTCACAAGTGGCAACTCTCTCGAACTCTGTGTCTTTGAGGCTAGAGAACAACACACTCCTCGCTCGGTTGTTGGCATTGTGTTGGGCTATTTGTTCCTCACCCACTCGAGCGGCTAGCACTTGGTAATTCTCATCCTCGACAATCTCCCACACTCTCCAATCCATCCCCATAAGATGTGCTTGCATCTTAATCTTCCAATAGGGATAGTTGGTGCCATCGAACTCCGGAGGCTTGCCACCAAAGTGACCAAACCTCTCCATGTCGCCTCTGCGGATCACGGACCGATTAAGGTGGATATGATCCTTAACCGGCTCGATACCAATTGAAGGACCGAAACGGCGACCCAGAGGGGTGAATGGGAGCCTCGATTTTCCTTTTTAATTTCGGGTCATCGGCTCAACCCCCAACCTCAAAGGCGAACTCAAATGAGAGACGAGTAACACACGTGCTAACTAGTAGCAAGATGTCACACGTGAAGTGTTGGGCTCAATGAATCAAACGCAAAAAAATCGGTTCTGAAATCGAGCTCAAACGGACAAACAACGGACACAAGATCAAGGCGGGAAAAAGAGCAACTAAAAACTGCTTGCTTCGTTGTTGTTGAAGAACAAACAAGTTCGATCAACTTGCAATTGCCGGCTGTTGCTCCTAGTAGCTTGCTTGAATAAACAAATGAAAGTACAGTGTAGCTAGAAAGAGGTGTCACAAGAATTTGCAAATTCTAAACATGATTAAGTTAATGAAGCATTTCCTGGACCTCACAAGTGGACACCGAGAGCAAGAAAAACAGCCAAACTAGCTGCTGCTGCCGCTGACTAAATAAATCAAGATTTCTAGCAGCTCAAACACGGCAGCAAGAAAACAAACTGAAGCACTAAACTTGAATTGATTCACTCTCCAAACAATCAAGTAGTACTCCAAGGAAAAGTCAGTCAGATCAAGGCTCTAGCATCGATGTACAAGCTGCTGCTGCTTGAAATCCATTGCTGGAAATAATCAATTTCTGAATATACCAATTTGGATACTAGAGAATGAAGTTACGTAGAGAACCTGACTTTCTTTACCTTGCCCATGATCGAAGCTGTTACCTGACGAGAAGGTGTTGCAGCGGCTTGACGAGCTCGGTTCCTGATGCTGTAGCTTGCTGGAATCCGCACTACTGAAAGCACCAAGCACGATACTGAAAATATCCTGGCCACGCTGCTGCACGCGCCTGCAGATGCCCCCTGGCCGCTCGCGAGCTGGAGGAGCACGCGCTCGTGCGTGCCTCCTGCTGGCCGGCCGCGGCGTGGTGCTGCAGGGAGCTTGCCGAGCTGGGGAGGAAGCGCTGCTTGGCCGGCCGACCAAGCCTCTGCCTGCGCTCGAACTCGGGATGGTAGCCGGTCGCCCTTGGCTGCTGCCGCTCGCCTGGATCACGGGCACAGCTCGTTCGTTCCCCTGCACACCACAACAAGAACAGAGCACGAGATCCAAAATATCCCAACGAAAATCACAGCAAAGAAGGAAGAAACACGGATCAAAAAGCCCGGATACGACAGGCGGGGATTGGGGCTGCCCTTCCCTTCGAAAATCACCACGAAATGTCACCAATTTGGTGTTCTTGGACCTCTAAACAAGAACCCTAAAATTGGGGAAAAAATAAAAACGAAAATGGAAGAGGCAAAAGAGGGGAGGATGGCTGCCATCCTCTATATATGGTCCTTATTTCTCATCCCTATTTTGCCCTCCGATACATATGAGCCAAACCACTAACCCTAGGGCTATTTTGGTCGACTCGGATATTTTTCGATCCGACGGCCACGCGCCTCCTCATCGGTAGCCTTGCATCCACGCAACCTCCCGATGCCGCCACGTGCCGCCCTTCCGCCCACCGAACGTCCGCCCGGTTTTGAGGCCCAAACCCGCGAAAACCCGCCGCCGATGGTTTTGAGGCCCAAACCACCAAACCCGCGCCCGATGGTTTTGAGGGCAAACCACCAAACCTCCTCGACACGTGTCATCGCCGTCTTGATCGCCCGAAGTCGCCAAGTCATCCGAGCTCCCCGCTCGCCTCGCCGCGCTTCGCCGTCTTGACCCGATCGACACGGTCTGCCACGCCCCTCTTGCATCCGCCGATGTCCCGGATGTCACCACCATGGCTAGCCGCCCGGCGATCCGGTCCCTCGGTCCAAGCCTCACGTCCGTCCTTCACCTCCGCGGTCCGTCGGCCCCAAGACGCCCTCCTTGGCCCCTTCACCTCACCCGTCGCCTACCATCTCCGAGCTCCACACCCGCACAACACGAACCAAGAGATACGTCTTCGACACACTCCACGTATGCCGGTGAAACATAGCCGAAGCAGAAAAGATAAAAGAAAATAGAAGGAGAATGTTGACTGTTGACAATCACTACATCACAAAACTAAACACATGCGACCTAAATCAACCATGTGTTCGCAATCTCCCCCTTGATGAGTGCATTGTCAACATTCAACACAAAGACATAATAAGATAGAAGAAAGCACATCCAGGTGAACAAAAGCTAAGACAACCTCACTGGATAGCAAAACATGGAGCAAAGACTTGGTTCCCAAAGACATGGGCAAAAGGCTCGACACAACCAAGCTAAACAGACAGCTAGTCCTCAAGAAGAGGTAGAACAGGCTCAACACCACTAGCAAAGCTCCAAACCAAATACTTTCACACACAAACAGCTAGACCCTCAAGACAGAGGCAAAGGCTCAACACATCTAGCTCAAAGTGCTACTCTCCCCTGGACAAATGCAATCACCGTCTTTGGATCTTTCTCCCCCCTTGTTGGCACATGCACTAATCAAGCTATGAAATGCAATATGTCACAATGCAAAGCTTCAAGATTATATTCAACCCGAATGAGAGAGTGCTCAAAGTGGTACCATAGCAACAAATTACAAGTGCTAGCCAGAGCTCAAGCTAAACAAGTGATATGAAATATGGCACAAAAGCATTTTGAGCAAATTTTAGTATCTTGCAAAAGGAGGTTCACCATCAAACATAGCACCTAGCACAAGTAGATAGGAGATCAACTAAGTGCTCAAACATGTAAACTGGGAGTTCTTAAAGATGGGCAGAATGCTGCTGTAAAAAGTTTGATACTTCTGAAAAAATTCAAGTAGAGGTCATGCCTGTGTGTCTTGCTTTTTAACTTTTGCAATTATTGTTGATTTATTGTTGTGTACAGCAAAGGATTACCTTCTAAATTATACTTCTGCTGCAGGTTCCGACCATTTTAAGAATGTCTTACCATGACAATGTGGTGCAATTTCTTGGATGTTTTCTTGAAGGGAAAACTCGTGTTCTTTCTTATGAGTACGCCCCGAGGGGCTCCTTGCATGATATTCTTCATGGTATAATGGAGGAACACAAGATTTATTTCCATAAGTTCCCAGTGTGATTATCTGGTATTTCTTGTCAGACATAGGTCAATAGTGTGACCTGTGTTAAAACTGTTAAACTAGTTGTATCGACGGTATTCTTAGTCTGAATAATCTACAAACTATCAAACATGGAAACGCCAACTGATATTTTTCATGCTTGACATGATCTTAGGTAAAAAGGGCGTCAAGGGAGCCCTGCCAGAACCACCTTTATCATGGTTGCAGCGTGTGAAGATTGCTGTTAGTGCTGCAAAAGGCCTTGAGTTCCTCCATGGGAAGGGTTATGATCCCATCATCCACAGCAACATCAAGTCCGGCAACATACTTCTCTTTGACAATGACGTTGCAAAAATAGGTGATATTGGTGTACATCAAAGACCTAACAGGCATTGTTTCGATCGTGCGGCTATTTGGCCCCGACACGGTTTTGGCTGGGGATCACAAGCACCTGAGTATGTGATGGAACACTTCCACACTAATGCCTAGGCTGATAAATGATGTGCCGGGATTTCTGCTACTTAGGTGCTTCTTCCTTCTTTGAACTTGTTAGGTATGCAATGACAGGAGAATGTAGCACTAAGAGTGATGTCTACAGCTTCGGGGTTGTACTGTTGGAGCTTTTAACTGGCCGGGAAGTAAATGATAAAACAATGCCATGTGGACAGCAGAGCCTAGTGACATGCGTACATATGCCAGCACTCCCAGTTCTAGTTTCTTTATAGAACGCAGCAGCTAATTTGCTTATCTTTAGGTGCAAGGTAGACCAGTGCTAAGTGAAGACATGGTGGATCCAAGGCTTGGAGGAGGATACCCACTAAAGGCTGTCACCAAGGTAACAATATTGTTAAGCCTGGATGCTGTGTGCTTGAGTGAGCAAGTTGAGGTGTATACAGTGACTTGTGGCGTACCTTTGAACATAACCATTTTTAACATTGGAAAAAGGGGCATAATCAATTTTCTATTTTCTTATTTTAAAGGGAATTTTTAGATCATGTTTATTTGTCTTGCACTTAAGCTGAACTTATCCAGAAAATAATATTTAGTGTCAGACAGATATAGCTTCTGCTCTCCACTTTGAAGAAACAGAGGGCACGCTCCACAAATAACCCAAGTTGGCCAATTGCCCCTACAAAGATACTACGGAAACCAAGGGTATGACCTTTTATAGAGACCGTCAGCAATGGGTTGTGAATCTTGACACAAAACACTAAGCATAGAGCAATCAAGATTTTTATTCATTTTGACCAAGGGTATGACCTTTTATAGAGCTAGGACCATACCAAATTAAACTGAAAACACTAAAGCAAATCGTATTTGCCAAATTTGCTACTCTTTAGAATTAGAATAAGTATCGTCTTTCGCCCTAAAAGAGAACAGTATATCCTTGTTCTGAAAGTAGTACTACTCCAAACAAACGAACTTTTATTTCATTTTGTCTGTGCGTGTAATTCTTGATTTACTTTGGCAAACAGATGGCTGCTGTTGCTGCACTGTGCGTTCAGTATGATGCAGATTTCCGGCCTACAATGAGCATCGTCGTCAGGGATCTGAGCCCGTTACTGGAGAGCGAGCCACCATCACTGCTTGGGTGAAGCACCTGCAATGTGCGGTGTGTGTCATTGCTAGTTCAAGTTCAGACGATCAGGGGTTTCATGAAGGTGATTGTTGTGGGACAGAAAGTTCATCATTACCGCAGGTCCGCAGCCCCCTAGGCTTGGAACTTTGCTTTGTTTGAGTCGGTGCATATTATGATTTAGACTTGTACAAAAATGGATCGTCCTCATGCATCTTGTCTCGTCAGTTCTGAAAGATGCAATGCTACGTGTACTTTGCGTCTGTGTGCAAAACTGCAAATGCTGAATAATATCCACAGCACTGTAAATGCTGGATCATACTGTACATGATCATTACTCGGATTCCTAATTTTTACGGGAAGTTATAACTGGGCGGATGCTAGTGTGGTCATCTGACCAAGGCTTTGGGGTGTGTTTAGAGCACCAATTTTGGACTGAAAAAGACCGTTTTTGTTGACGCCAAACTAGGGCTTCACACCAACACACTGGGAGGGCCTTGGACGCCCACGAAGGCCGCGATCGACCTTGAAGCAGCGAGCACCATAGCGTGGCCACCCTAATCGATCTAGGGATCGGTAGGGGTGACGTAGAGCTTGGTGACGGCTGGAAGAACCTCCGAACGCACCTCGGGAAGACCCGCCGGGAGGACGCGCCGGGTGGGTGCTCTAGGACCAGCGTGGCCGCCTAGAACGCCGACGAAGAACACGGAGTTCGCCGCCGAACAGCAGGATAGAGGGGTTGAAGGAAGAAGATGACCTACAAACGGGACATGAGGTAGATTGATTGTCGATTGGATGTAGATGGGATCAAATCGCCATGAACCTCTTTATTATATAGAGTAGGGTGGTCTTATCCTTTTTAGGAAACCGCCCTTGGACGTTTCCAAGCCTCAAAACCGACCTAAACACGATTGGAAACAAATCGGTTCGATCTCGTGACGGACACGGGGGCTGCGTCGGGCGACCGGACGCGACGGAATAGGCTGACCGGACGCGGTCGTCTGCAAGGTCCGGGTCGGTTTAACGAAGGTTCCGCGCAAACCGATCGCGACGCTACGACCCGACCGGATGCTAGGACGGTCGCCGACCGACGCGATTGGTGCTTCCGGCCGATGCCTTGAAGCAGGCCTGAATGCCCGGCCGCCTCGACCGGACTCTCGGGGTGACCGGACGCCGGTGGCAGGCCCGATCGGTTAAACGTAAAGGTCTCGCAAACCGATCGCAGCGCGCGTTCCGACCGGACGCTAAGATCGGGTCGCTGGACCGACGCGCCAATGAGTCCGGTCACATTTCGGAAGAGCTCTTTTCGATCCTCCTTGAAAATATGGGTAAGTCCGAATTTTACCGTATTTTATACCAAGCTATTTTTTAGGTGTCAACAGTTCGAATCGAAAAAGCATTGTAGTATGTTTCGTTTGTTTGTGGTAAATATTATCCTATCATGGCGTAACTAGGGATCAAAAGAATCGTCTCGCAATATACATAAACGTACGCAATTAGTTTTTGTTTACCTAAATTTCATACTTTGTGCATGCGTCTTTTGGTATATTTAATGCTTCGATGTGATCCGGCGACGAGGACCACCCCGGGCCTGCCTAGGCGGAGGGGACCGACGACGCGCAGCAGCGGCGACGGAACAGCAATGGATCCGCCGGGCGAGGCAGGCTTGAGGTCCGACGCCGGCGACGAGGACCAGCCGGGCCTGCGAGGCGGAGGGGACCGGACGACGGCAGCAGCGGCGACGGAAGCGAAGATGAGGCGCGACGAGGGTGGGGAGGGACGAGGGACGGAGGCGGCCGCGGAGGGAACGAGGTAAGGAAGGAGGCGGCGTTAAAAAAACAGTGGGCTCGGTAGATCGGGTAGAAGCCGAGGCAGGTAAACAGTAGAAGTTGGAGTAGGCAGTCGGTAGTTTTAGCATGATTCCAACTGGAGTCAGAGAGGGACCCAGGTAGAAGCCAAAAAGGGCGCACTAAAAGCGGTGGATTAGAAGCTGATTCGTTGAATCACAGCCACAAACAGCGAGATCTGACCGCAGTAAATAATTTTGACTGACGTGGGCAGGGGTTCTCTCGGAGAATCAAGTGGGAATTTTAGAAATTTTAGAGAGCCATTTGTCGCTTGGCCCTACAAATTCCAGCAAAAGGTTCAAATACACTCTGTCTCCGGGACAATACAACATATGAGCTCGTTCTCTCTTTCACTGAGCAGAGGCCGAAGATCGCATTACAGATTCCAGCATAACTCTATCTCCGTCGGGGTGTACTGATAGCAACATTATTAATATTCATTTGAGATAGAAGCCATTGCATATTTTCAGAGCATCACATTTCATCACAGAACATTGCCACGTACTGCGACTACTGAAGGTTCCATTTAAGGGACATTGCATTCAGAGAGCAGTGCATTGCATGTTACACAATACCAGTGTCCATGCATTGCCGTTATTATTAATACGTGCAGCTCCAATTCTGAATATGCCAACAGAACATTAAGAAATAAACTTTTGAGAGAGCAGTGCATTGCAAGTTATCTCCACATTATGCTCAGGCCAATGATCAAGTCAAGTAATAAAATTTTGACCAAACTCATTAAGAAGAAGTTGGAGGATAATCCTAAGCGTTGGCATGAGGTTTTGTCTGAAACGTGACCATTGTGTGACTAGGCATGCATGGTATTAGTAAAGTTGTTCCTTTTGAATTTGTGTATGGATAAAGAGGGTGAATTTGGATGCTTTTAGGTGGATTAGGGTGGCGTTTGGCAGGGCTCCTCCTAAGGATGACCATGGCGGTGCCGTAGCAATCTCCTGCTGGTGGCGGTTTGTTGTGGTCGTTCTCGATGTCACTGGTTTAGTTTTTAGTGTTGGGGGTTATCGGGCGAAGGCCCTTCTTGTCCCTTTGGTTTAAGCCGACAACGGTGACGCCTTTGGTGCCACATCCCTCGTTGTATTAGGACTGTTAATTAAGATTAAGAACAAGTTGTTCCCACTGATCTACACTGTGGATGGTCTCTAAGATATATCACAACAAACAAACTAACGAATTAAACCTCATAAAAAAAGAAACGAATTAAAGCAACTACAAACGTACATGCTATACTTGTAACATACAGGATTTGTTGCATAGGAATACAGGATATAGCTAGTTACTAGCTAAAACAGCAGCACCAACGCCACCAATGGGGCTAATACCAGAGAGACACCGACACCTTGGAGCGGTGCGGTGGCGGTGGCGCAAAGGACGTCTCGAACACCTTGGAGCGGTGCGGTGGTGGTGGCGCAAATGACGTCTTGAAGACCAGCTGCTCGTCGCGGATGTCATAGGTCATGTTCGTGTCCGCCTGCATTAAGCTGCCGAAAGCACCGACACGCCCGCGACGCACGGGCATTATGGTAAGGCACTCCAGCCCGGTGTCGCTGTCCGCGAAGAAATAGTTGTTCTTCTCGAGCTCCATCCTCACCGTGCCTGTGCTCGTGGCACCGCCGAACCTTGAGCTGCTTCTCTATGGACGACATCCTGTAGCACAGGTCAAGGCCGAGCACCGATCGTCCGTCGACAGCACCGACGCCGATCCCGCCGACAAAGGCCCGCTTCACGACCTTGTACGCGGCCTCCTCGGCACGCCACCGCCGTGGTAGTGCTGAGGAAAACTCCGCCGGAGCCTTGTCGGCGCCCTTCTTATTGTCTCCAACCGGGCGGCAGGAAGTAAATTTCTTTGGAGACGCCCAAGATGTCCCCGACGCTTCCCCCCGAAGAAATTGCGGGCCTTTGTCACCGCTGTGGGCGAAGGACAAAGCGCCCAATCTTACCACCGATGGCGCCGGCGATGAGTACCCGGCCGGAGACAAGTGGCGCCGCACGAGGGCAAGGAAGACAACTGTTGGCATAAGCTTGCTGTTCAGTGTGTTCGAGGATGATGTAGTCCAAGCTGGCAAAGCAAGGGAGACGTTGGAGTTCGAATTCAAACGGAACGGCAAGCAAGAACGGTTGGTGGCGTGGCGGGCGAGCACGGCGTGACGCCCGTGCAGTTCCATGTATCCGTGTGTGTTAAATTTGAATTCTATGTGTTGTAACCGCTTGAGTATAAGTAGTAGGTTTGTGAATGCGCGGTGTAGCGCTTGTAATCACTTTGTAAGTTCAGTTTGACAGTGAAGTGAAAAGGGGCACGCTCCCTGGCGACCTCGGCGGTTTAGCCGACGTTCATCGTGTTCTGCACGTTCTTGATTCTAGGTTAGCCATTTTCACGCTTTGTATGCTTGATTTGTGATCCATTGCATTCAACACGTGGTATCAGAGCCACTAATCCTAGCATACATCGTTCTTGATTCTAGATCATGAGCCGGAGTGACAGCGGCGCTGGCGGCGGCGGCAACGGTGGTGGGCATGGCAGTCAGCACAATGCCTACCCACCGCGACGGCAACCAACTACATTGGTTGGAGCATCCGCGTCTAGGCCATCATGGAGGATCAAGGAGTGTGTGGAAGTCATGGAGCCGTCCGGGAGGCGACGGTGATGGGGCAACCGCGGCCGCGGAGGCAGCCAAGAAAGATAAGAAGGTTAAGGCACATTTGCTTCAGCGATCCCCGATGATCCGGCCGATGCAAGTGGCTGGGAAGAAGACGGGAAAAGAAGTGTGGGATGCACTGAAGGCCAGGCATGTCGGAGCAGATCGTGTTAAGGAAGCAAGACTGCAGACGCTGATGAGTGAGTTCGACAATATCCGGATGAAGGAGGACGAATCACTGACAAGACGCGGGGCGGTTGACGAGTATGTCGATCAGCATAAAGAATCTTGGTGGGACACCGGAGGAAGCCGCGTTGGTGAAGAAGCTCTTCGCCACCGCACCTAAGCGTTCATTCAATTGATCGCCGGGTTAGAGCAGTTTTGTGATCCGAAGGCGATGACATTTGAAGATGCAAATGGGCCGGCTCAAGACGCTTGAGGAGCGGATCAAGCAGAGCAGAAGCCGAGGGGGGCGATCTCGTGGCGGGCAATCGCTACTCACTCAGCGGAGTGGGATGCACGCCGTAAGAAAGCCGGTGGCGAGGGATCCGGTGTTGGGAGATCCAAGTGATGGGGTGGTTATCGTGGACCAGGGGAAGAGGCCGTGGTGGAGGAAGGAGTGGTCGTGGCGGCCCGCGATGCATCCAAAGGGACACCGGTGGCAAGAGAGACAAAAGCCACATAAAGTGTTTCAAATGCCACCTGAAGGGACACTATGCAAATCGGTGTCCAGGAGTTGAAGAGAAGAAGAAGAACGAGGAGGCACACCATGCCAGAGCTGAATTCGAGCCTGCTGTACTGCTTGTGGAGACAGTTGAGTTGAAGACACAAGAGAACAGTGAGAAGAGAATTCAGAGTTCAGAGGTGTATCTGGAGGAGAAGAAGGTGTTGCCCGAGTTGCATTTCACCAGTGAAGAAGAGCCAACAAGCAATCTGTGGTACATGGACAATGGAGCCAGCAACCACATGACTGGAGATCTGCAAAAGTTCAGAAACATTGATCATGGTGTTTCTGGTAAGGTAAAATTCGGTGATGGCTCTACTGTTGATATTATTGGGAAGGGCACAATCTTGTTTCAAGGGGTCTCAGGGGATCAATGGTTACTGCATGATGTTTACTATATACCTAAGTTAAAAAGCAACTTGATTAGTTTGGGTCAGTTGACTGAAATTGGGCATAGAGTTGTTTTGGATGATGATGATATTGAGGTTGTAGAGAAACAAACTGGCAGAGTAATCATTAGAGAAAAGAGAACAGTGAATAGATTGTACAAGATTGGTTTGGCACCAGTAGTACCAACTTGTTTGATGACTAGTTTGAATGATGATGCATGGCTATGGCATGGTAGATTGGGTCATGTAAACTTTCGGGCAATGAAAATGCTAGTTAGCAAAGAGATGGTAGGAGGTGTGCCAATGATTGAGCATCCGAGATCAAGTTTTGTCGCTTGCATGGCAGCTAAGCAAACTAGAAAAACATTTCCTAGATCAGCAATGTGGAGAGAAGATGAATCACCGAAACTTGTGCATGTTGATTTGTGTGGCCCCATATCACCACCTACCGTAGGGGGAACAAGTACTTTATGTTATTTGTGGATGACCGCACTAGGTGGACTCAAGTGTATATCTTTGAAGAGCAAGGATCGTGCAATGAAGCATTTGTCAAGTACAAGGCTGATGTTGAAAATGATCAAGGCCGTAAGATCAAAGTTCTCGTGTCCGACAGAGGAGGTGAGTTTCTTGCCAAGACATTTCGTGAGTGTGTGTGAGCAGGCGGGATAAAGCATCAGTTCACAAAGACCATATTCACCACAAATGTAATGGTGTGGTAGAGAGAAAAAAATAACAATGTTGATGGAGATGGCAAGAGCTTTACTGAAGAGTATGGAGATTCCAGGGAGGTTTTGGGCAGAGGCAGTGAGGCACTCAGTGTATTTGATGAACAGACTGCCAACCAGAGCAATGGGATACAGAACTCCATATGAAGGATGGAATGGTAGGAGGCCAAACCTCGAGTCACCTGAAAAATCTTTGGTTGCAAGGGTCATGTGAAGAATGTGAAGCCACATTTGAAGAAACTTGAGGATAGGAGCATGCCAATGGTTTACTTTGGCATAGAAGAGGGGAGTAAAGCACATAGGATGTACAACCCACGAGACAAACAAGATAGTGACTAGCAGGGATGTGATCTTCGAGGAGTCACGTAGTGGGCTTGGGAAAACACTCGAACCTGTTGAGTTTGCGAAAATAGGGAGGAGGGAGATGGAAAATTTTTCTCTCGGTATTTTTGGTAGATCGGTGAGTGGTGATAACTCACAAGATGAGCATCTTGAAGGTGATCACATACCGGCACCGGACGGATGGAAGTAGTGTTGGAGGTGGACAAGGGCAATCAGGACATGGGGCGGTCAGCCGAAGTCCGACCAAAATCCGACAACAGGAGAAAATGCAGGCAGTCCAATGCAAGATGTGGGGGGAGTCTAGAGATATTTCATGACATTGATAGTGATGACTATGATGAGACTCCACTGAGGTTCAGAGATATAAATGAGGTGTATCAAGACTCGAACAGTGCATGTGGACTCGAGATGTAGAAATGGAAGCTCTACTAGTTGTCATGGATGAACCATCAAGTTTTGTAGAAGCCGCAGAAGATCGAATCGGAGGGATGCTATGAATAGTGAGATTGATCTATCCGCAAGAACAAAACTTGGGAACTGTCAACTTTGCCACTAGGACATAAACCAATTGGGCTCAAGTGGGTTTATAAACCGAAGAGAAATTCAGAGGGAGTAGTGGTGAAGCATAAAGCCAGGCTTGTGGCTAAGGGATATGTGCGTAAAACAAGGAGTGGACTTTGAGGAAGTGTTTGCTCCAGTTGCTAGATTAGACACCATTAGACTAATTCTTGCAATGGCAGCAAACAAAGGATGGCAGGTGCATCATTTAGATGTCAAGACTGCATTCCTCAATGGAGAACTAGAGGAAGAAGTTTATGTAGCACAACTTTGAAGGCTATGTGGAGAAAGGCAAGGAACATATGGTTCGAAATTGAGCAAAGCTTTGTATATGCTGAGACAGGCACCAAGAGCCTGGAATACTAAGCTGGATAAGAGTTTGAAGAAACTAGGATTCACTAAGTGTGCAAATGAAGCTGCAGTGTACACAAGAGGAGTTGGAACTGAAAGAATAGTACTTGGAGTATATGTGGATGACTTGATAGTGACCGGAGAGGATTCAGCAGAGATTGAAATCTTCAAGAAGCAGATGATTTCAGAATTTGATATGAGTGACTTGGGTTTATTGTCATTCTATCTGGGAATTGAAGTTGAGCAGAAGTGTGATTTTGTCACTATCAGACAGTCAAGCTATGCTAGAAAAGTACTGAGTCAGTTTGGAATGGGTGATTGCAATCCAAGCAAAATTCCCATGGATCCAGGGATCAAACTTGATGCAGACAAGACAGGTATCTGTGTTGATGCCACTGAATATAGGAGGGCAATAGGGTGTTTGAGATATTTACTACACACTAGACCTGACTTGGCATATTCAGTGGGTGTGGCTAGCAGATTCATGAAGAGGCCAACAGTCAAACATCAACAGGCTGTCAAGCAGATTTTCAGGTACCTGCAAGGCACTATCAATCTTGGGTTGGTGTATACTCAAGGTAGAAAGGAAGAAGAGCTTATTGGTTACTCAGACAGTGACTTGGGTGGTGATTTGGTGAGGAGGAAAAGTACTGCAGGGATGGCATTTTATCTCAATGAGAGCCTGATCAGTTGGTGTTCTCAGAAAGAGAAGACAGTGGCAATTTCCTCCTGCGAGGCTGAGTTCATGGCAGCCACTGAGGCAGCAAAGCAAGCTATCTGGTTAAGAAACTTGCTAGGAGAGCTCACAGCAAAAGCACCTAAGTTGGTAACACTGTTTATTGACAATAACTCAGCAATTGCTTTGATGAAAAATCCTGTTTTTCATGGGAGGAGCAAGCACATAGAGATCAAGTATCATTTCATCAAGGAATGTGTTGAAAGAAAGCAGATAGCAGTGAAGAGAGTTAGCACTGCAGAGCAGAAAGCTGATAGTCTGACAAAGCCATTGCCAGCGGTGATGTTGGGGATTATGAATCATCTCCTCGGTGTGAGGAAGCTTGAGGAACATCAAGCTTAGGGGGAGAATGTTGGCATAAGCTTGGTGTTCAGTGTGTTCGAGGATGATGTAGTCCAAGCTGGCAAAGCAAGGGAGACGTTGGAGTTCGAATTCAAACGGAACGGCAAGCAGGAACGGTTAGTGGCGAGCGCGGCGAGCACGGCGTGACGCTCCAGGCAGTTCCATGTATCTGTGTGTGTTAAATTTGAATTCTACTATAGTACCATTGCCAATGGGAGGCTCCGGGCCATGGTGTTTTGCAAAACTTGCGGAAGAATACCAAGGATTTTCCCAAACCAATTGCAACCTGCGTATATGCTCTGGGGATCAATTAACACTGGAATATATGAGTGTGCTACATACGCGCCTACGCTACGTATTTATAGAGTCGTTCTCAAGCTTCTTCTGAGCAGCAGCTACATCCACTACACTAATACTAGTATAGTGCCCGTGCTAACACAACGGCTTTAATCCTAGGGTTTACATTAAAGTAACCAAACAACGTCGTTTTTTGTTAGTTTTTGTAGAATGTTTTTTGTTAGTTACTTACACACAATTGTATATAACCATGTATATTTTGCCCAAAAAAAACACTCATACATAACAAAGGATAATAAAGTCACTACTGCTGGCATATTGCAACTAATTTAAGTAGATCTTGGACTTCTCTAGGGGTATTATTTATACATTGATTTGAGCTGCTCTTCAAAATTGAAACTAAGAATTCCGTTCTCAGTTAATGTGATCTCTCTAAATGACAGATAATAACTAACACGTAAAAGATTAAATTTACAAAGGCCAGCATTTGTTTGCTGGTTCATCATTCAAATCGATTTTGCATTGCAAAACACGCACATACAACATCCAATTGGATCTTCCACACGTACCGGGCCAGATAGTCAATAGCGATATATTCTACGAGAGGAGGCCCCCACGGAGTAGAGCTGGATCCACCGCGCCAGTAGAGCTTGATCCACCGCGTCGTTCGCTCGGCCAACGGGGCCTTCGCTTCGCCCAACGCAGCGCAGCGCCGCAAGGCGAGCTCGAAGAAGCCCCCGCCACTGCTGATCCTCTCCGCTCCGCCTGTCATGCGGCTGCCGCCGGAGCATACGCTTCAGTCCTCGCGACGTCGTCGCGAGATCTCGAGCCCTACCTCCAGCGCTGGATCCACAAGGCGCAGCTGCCACCTGGTGCGCGCTACGGCAGCCGAGGCTGCTGCCTGGACGCCGATGTTGCCAACGACGAAGAAGACCTCGGCAGGAACGGCCGACGTACCAGCTGGTCTGACCGCACCGCTGGTGGAGGCACCGTACCCGTAAACTGGGAAGCCGTGCCTACGGGTCGGGCCGCGCCGTCGTCTGCACTCACCAAGACGCGCCGCGGACGCCGCCAGGTGCGTGGTAGGGCCGTCGAGGCCGCTGGCTGCCTCATCGCTCCACCCGCAATGTCCCCGCCGGCTGCCAGGCCGCCGTGTCCGCACCACGAACTCCCAGCCCCAAAGCAGACCAGCCGCCTCTGCGTCCGCACGGAATGGTACGGCAAGATGGTTGGAGCCCCGGCGACGGCGAGGTTGCCGAGCTCGATGGCGTCGCGGCGACGGTGAAAGGTGCTTGTGAGATTTCTGCGACCCGGGTCGATGAAGATGGGAGACGATGTGACGTATATATATACGGCTGTGTTTGACTTGCGTGATTCACGGGCCGGTCATCACGGTGGAGGAATAAATGGTAGTAAACTATTTAATTCCACCCATGCTGTGCTAACGGTGGAAATATTGGTGGAAAAATGGCAATGTCGTGCATGCAGGCAATTTTAGTTTCTATCTTCGCCTTCGTACGTACGGTGGAGTGGGCATGAGTCGCGCGTGATTAGCGGCGGCACAACGTCGATGGGCTTCACTCGGTCGTGAGTGATGAGGTTGACACACTTAATCTTAACCCTTGGATTATGAGGGAGTAAGGAGAGAGAACACTGAGATTTAATCCGGAGTGTCCGTTTTGAAAGATTTTAATTTTTTTTGTTTCCATTTATAGCCTAGCAATTCCGCAAGACTCCTCCACCGATCCTGGACACCCCGGCTGCCCCGACACCGCAGCCACCAGCACGCGCAAGAAAGGAGAGGCGGGAGCCGACACGCTCTAGTTCCCGCCTGGCAGCCAAGACCTCCGCCGTCCCGGTGGCGCAGCGGGCGCAGCACAAGCTCATGAAGGAGCTTAGCTTCATCGACAACACCCAACAGCAGGCACCGGATGAGGCAGTGGCCGAGTACATCGACCTCTACGCTGCTGATCTCCCCGAGAAGGCGGTGAGGGCAATCCAGGTGGCTGCCAAGATGGGCAACTCAAAGCTTGTCAAGATCCTGGAGGCTGTGGTGCAGGAGGCGAGTACCCTGGCGATGGAGGCGTAGAGTTTGGAGGATCAGTCTACCATTGATGTTCAGTCTGTTTCATCATGTTAGATCTGTCAGTGCCAGCAACAACCGGTCCTGCACCGGTGAAGTTAGGTTGTGATGTTAGTGTTTGTTTTCTTAGGGAACTTGGCTTTGTTGAGCAGGTTGGGGGGCAGTGTGTGATGCCCAGCATTTGTTTACCTAGTAGTGGTGGCTGTCAGTGTGACTGTTTAGGAGATTGCTCAGGCAGTAGGGAGCTCAGACGTGATGCTGTAATGTCTTGTGTTGTTTTAATAGAAGAATCATTGTTGCTGGACAGCTTTGTTTGCCTACTGGTTGCATCTAAGTTTCATAAATGATACAAGTTGATCCAAAGATCCTGAGCTGGAACATGAGGGGACTCAACTCGGCGGCCAGGGCGGGAAGGCTGTTAAATTAGTTTGCTCCCAAGTCGGGCCTTACATCATCTGCCTGCAAGAGACCAAACTGAACTCCATCGACAGCCAGCTTGCCTGGGAATTTCTGGGACAAAACTTTCACAGT
The DNA here is from genome assembly GCA_015847255.1 of Hyparrhenia diplandra. Taxonomy (NCBI): domain Eukaryota; kingdom Viridiplantae; phylum Streptophyta; class Magnoliopsida; order Poales; family Poaceae; genus Hyparrhenia; species Hyparrhenia diplandra. The sequence continues at coordinate 151,382 of JADLZK010011231.1, forward strand.
AATTTTGAGTTCTTGCCTGCTGATGATACACGGGGTGGTGTCCTAGCTGCATGGGACAGTAACTACATTGCTGCCAGTCTGATTAGAAAAGATGCCTACTGCTTAACTATTGATGTCTGTGAGAGGCTCACCAATATCTCTTACACCCTGACAACTGTTTATGGACCGGCAAATGAGGCTGAGAAGGGGATGTTTCTTTCAGAACTTAGAATTTGTCAGCAAAGAGGCAAACCATGGTTATGCCTCTGATTTTAACCTTATCTGTGAAGCCCAAGATAAGAACAATGACAACCTGAACAGGGCCAACATGCGGCGCTTTAAACAGGCACTGGATGCATGTCAGCTGATGGAGATCAAACTCCTAAATAGGAGGTTCACCTGGAGCAATGGCCGGCGCAACCCGACTATGGTTAGATTGGACAGAGCTTTCCATACCTTGGACTGGGAGGATTTGTATCAGGCATGCAACCTGGTGGCTCTCAGTAGCTCGTTATCAGATCATTGCCCCATTTACTTGTGCAATCAGCAGAGACAGCATCGAAGGGCTGCTTTCAGATTTGAGGCTTTTTGGGGACGTGTCCCGGATATGCTACAGGTCGTCCTCAGAAGCTTGGGCTGAACCAGTCAGGGGTTAATCCACTAATGATCCTCCATAATCGCTTGAAGCAAACTGCTGCAGCCCTTAGAAATTGGAGCAAATCACTTTTCAGTCAAGCACGCCTTCAACTCGAGATTGCAAACGAGGTAATTCAAAGACTGGAGACGGCACAGGAGTCACGAACGCTGTCCACTACGGATTCAGACCTACTCAAACAGCTAAAGATGCAAGTATTGGGCTGGGCAGCCATAGAACGTGCCAGGCGGAGACAGACCTCAAGAATAACCCAAATCAAGGAAGGTGACGCTTGTACAAAATTTTTTCATCAAAGAGCGAAGGGACGGACGGAAGAGGAACCTGATTGCTTTTCTAAAAGCTCCAGATCAGTCGATGCGCTGGCAGCAAAATGAGAAGGAGGACATTCTTCATAGCTATTTCCAAGATGTGTTGGGAACAAGGGTGCAGCGACAGTACACCTTGGACTGGGAGAATCTGAATCTAAGCACTATAGATGACGAGACTCTGACCGGCCATTCACCCTGGAGGAGATTAAGCACACAGTTCGAGAGACGCCACCGGAGAAAGCACCCGGCCCTGACGGTTTCATTGGGGTTTTTTACAAAAAATGTTGGGAAGTTATCAAGTCTGATATCTTGCAGGCGATGAATTGTGTGCATGACCTCGAGCAGCCCCGCTTGAGCTGTTAAACGGAGCGAATATCACGCTTATACCGAAATCAGATTTCCCAGAGTGCCCTGGAGATTTCAGACCGATCAGCTTGATTCATTCATTCGGGAAGCTTCTGACCAAAACCTTAGCACTGCGGTTGGCACCACACATGGATAATTTGATCTCCACAGCGCAAAGTGCCTTCATCGGGGCCGATGCATTCAGGAAAATTTCATGTTTGTCGGGAACCTAGCTCGGGCATATCACGGGAAAAAAAAGATACCATCGCTGTTATTCAAGCTGGACATATCCAAAGCTTTCGATCACGGTATCCTGGGATTACATGCTAGAATTGTTGGAAAAAAGAGGGTTCAGTGATCGCTGGAGGGAGTGGATAACTCTCATTTTCAAAACCTCACACTCCTCGGTAATCCTGAACGGAGCAGAGGGGCAGAGGGCAGACAGATACAACACCGCCCGGGGATTGCGACAAGGTGACCCGCTCTCTCCCTACCTCTTCATCCTGGCGATTGACACCCTACACAGGCTGCTAGAGCTGGCAACAGAGAATGGTACACTGTCACCACTGAGAGGAAGGAACATCACTCTGAGGCTTTCTCTCTATGCTGATGACGCCGTTATCTTCCTCAACCCGGTAAAGGAAGAGGTCACGGCGCTCTTTGCTATCCTGGGACAGTTTGGTGCTGCAACCGGTTTGCAGTTGAACATACAAAAATGCAGTGTGGCGCCAATACGTTGTGCAGACATTGACCTTGATCATGTTCTGCAGGATTTCAGAGGACTCCGAGCAAACTTTCCAGTTAAATACCTTGGCATACCACTGTCTCTAGGGCGTCTGAAGTTGGTACATGTCCAGAACATCGTCGACAAGTCAAAAAGGCACTTATCCACATGGCAGGGTCGGTTGCTCAATATTGCTGGTAGGAAGGAGCTAGTATGCTCGGTGCTCAGTTCCCTGCCCATCTATATCATGACATCAATAAAAGTGCCGAAGCAACTATTCACAGAACTTGATCGCATGAGGAGAGGTTTCCTTTGGGCTGGGGATAGCGAACTCACCGGATCAAAGTGCAAAGTGGCTTGGAAAGGAGTTGCCAAACCGACGGATTTTGGTGGGCTAGGAATCATCGAGCTCGAGAGATTCAGTAGAGCGCTCCGTCTGAGATGGCTTTGGTTCAGATGGTCACACTCTGAACGGCCATGGGCTCAGACTGATATGCCGGTCGATGATACGGATAGGGCGCTCTTCAATGCGGCTACAAGGATCACTGTTGGAAATGGCAAGAAAACGTTGTTTTGGACTTCTGCCTGGGTAAATGGGAGAGCGCCGGCCACCTTATTTCCTAGACTATACCAGCATAGCAAGAGGAAAAACAAGACCGTCCATGAGGCACTGCAACAGAGCGCCTGGATTGCAGACGTGGCGCACGACCTTGATCATCACCTAATGATAGATTACCTTGCCCTGTGGTCGGCCATTGAGCCAATACGGCTCCACATGGGTGAAAGCGAAGAAGACTCAATCACCTGGATACTTGAGGCCTCGGGGCGCTATTCGGCAAAGTCTGCATATCATATTCAGTTCGTGGGGCAGGTTCTGTCGCCTTTTCCAGCAATCATTTGGAAAGCCTGGGCACCGCCGAAGTGCAAAGTTTTCCTTTGGCTCATGTTACAAAATCGATTGTGGACGGCGGCAAGGCTACAACGCAGACAGTGGGAGAATAATTATTTTTGCGCCCTCTGTGAGAGAAATTTGGAGACAACACACCACTTGTTCTTCGAATGTCACTACTCGCTCCAACTCTGGGATCTAGTGGCAGGATGGAGTCACTGTCAGAGCCTACACTCGACGACATGGAAGACACGGGTCAAAAACCTCAAGCCCCAAGACTGCTTCTCGGTCATCATCAACAGAGCTGCAAGGAAAGAACACACACTTGCAATTTTAGCCCTATGGAGCATCTGGACACAAAGGAATGCGGTCACATTCAGAGATGAAAGGAAGTCTGCTCAACAGCTGTTCTCGGTACTGTTGGACAATGCCAAACTTTGGGCTTTAGCTGGATGTCATTTTATTTTACCTCCAAATTCAGTTGTTCATGTATCTAGTGAGTAGTTAGTTCAGGTTCTTAGCCCTGCATTTGCTTAGGCTCTGCAGGGATGCGCTACTCGGCGTGTAAAACTTTGCTGCTCTTCTTAATATAACCAAAGCCGGGTAACGGATCTTTAAAAAAAAAAAAAAAAATTTATAGCCTAGCAAAGTTGGTGCATTAGTAGGGTAGATATTTGCTCTCAGCAATTTGACTGCAATAAGCCAATAATTATATATGCCACTGACCGTTTCTATTTGGATATTTTAGCTTTTAGTTAGCGCGTCGTCCATTGTAAACGAACCTATGGCTATGTCGGCAACCTCATTAGGAATGAACTTAGGATGCTTCCAAAGGGTACATTTGAAAATGATATATGGACCAATTCATGTCATACATTTTTAGTGTAACGAGCAGCATTGATCCTGACTTACTAGCTAGTATTTCGCTTGTTTTCATGGAACACAAATTAAAAGAACAAATTAATGAAATGTTTGAGACACGCTATAGGGTGGATATCTGTCACTACGGACGTAAATAAAATAAATCCACTCTCGTAAAGGACGCGTCGTATGCCCAAGGAGCAAGTCAAAATACACGCCACTGTTTCCTTATCGTACTTTATATATGGATTATTGATTGACCACCTCAACTTTATATAAAAAATCTTTTATCAAAACATAAGAAACTTTGATCTAATAGTCCAATCTTTTCGTCAAAAAATAATCTTCTGCCGACTTCATCTTTTGACATGTCATTTCATCACAGTCAATCACCGGCTGACGTTGAACTCTGCTACTGTATTTTATTGTCAATCTTTAAATCTGCCCCAGCTCAAGTCAACGCTCCTGAGCTCCATGGGAACGGACCATGGCCTTGGTGTTTTAGCCTGGCCCAGGAACGTCATGATCCGATCGATAGTATTGTTTCAGGAACCACTTTTCCTCCTTGATCTTTTGCGAAAGTTTGAGCATGCAGCGCGGATCAGGGAGCGTGGAAGGCCAAGTTCGCGGGGGCTATGGTGAAGATGGGAAACGTCGAGGTGCTCACCGGAGACCAAGGGGAGGTCAGGGAGAAGTGCTTCGTCGTCAACAGCTATTAATCACTCACTGCAACGAATTCGATCGTTACAGCCGCTGAGCTGCATCAATTTTCATGTGACACCTATTGATCCTACCAAATTATTTTATTTTTATTAAATCATAAATCGTCTTTGACAAATAAAACCTGTCAATTTATTTAAAGTTATAACTTGCAATGACATTTGTCTTTACTGTGCACAAGTATAATTAATCTCTACCGAGCAGGGGCGTGCGGTAAGCTCTACTCCCTAAGATCTCAAAATAATTCATCATTTTGACTTTTGATACCATGTTTGACCACTGCGTCTTATTCAATTTATTTATACAATTTAGGAAATAAATAAATTATTATTAAAGTATCTCTAATAATAAAATAAGTCACATCAAATTGGATGATGTTTATATAAAAAAATTTGAATAAAACGGCGGTGAAACATGACATCTTAAAGTCAACATGATGAATTATTTTTGAACGGAGAAAGTAGTTTCATTTTGGGTAACAACTAATAACAAGAGTGACACGATTTATATGGATGGGCTGGAGATGTGGGCTTTCATTTAGCGGCCCAGAGGACTGCAGGAGATGAGCGGCCTGCTTCAGGTTTCAACGTGCCAGGTTTCCCTAAAACAAGAAAGCCAAAAAATCACTACTACTAGTACTCTGCATGCCAAAATCGATGCAAAACTATACTAAATAATAACTAATAAATATTATTAGAATCGATATTTTATTGTATTGGATTCATGTGTGCTGATAATATGTTTTATAAACTTAGTCTAACTTAAAGATAGTTTGACTTGAATAAAATCGAGAATTTGCACCCTTTTGAGGGTGAAGATAGTACTAGTGTACTACAGATTTCTTTCTTAATATTACAAATACACTTATATTTCTAAATATAGTGATAAATGACACATTTAAATTTATTGAACAAAACTATATATTATTAATTTTGAACATGTAAATTATGCAAAAGATTGGAACATTTTTTTTTTTTTTTGTCTAATGTTATAAAATAATGGTTCTCACTTTGAATTTATCTTTAGGCCTAGAATTCCTTATAAGAAGACCATATGGCCATGTTATCGAAACTAACTCCTCTGACCTAATGATTTTGATGTCAATGAAACATCGCACCCATGTAGTGCCATCCTCATCTGATGGAAGTGAAGCTAATCCTGAGAGTGTGCTTAAACATTGATTATGATTTTGGGGGTTTTTTCTAGATTTTTCTGAGTGTGCACTTAATCTTGAGAGTGCGTCTATGGAAAAATTAGAAAAATGATGAAACCACATTGTGTTGTTTAAGTGTATGCAAGTGTATGTATTCGTCTCAATCCACATGTGTTGAAGTGGATTAGAGGGTAATTAAATTAAGTTACACTCCAATTCACTTTCGAATATATGTGGATTGAGGTGAACACATTTACATGTAAATAAGACTTAAATGGTCTTTAGAGTTAATGGAGCAATTTCTTCGGTTTCAGAGGAGGAGAAACCTAGAACTTCGGAGATATATATTTAATAAGAGAAATAAAAAGATCTTTTCCTGAGTCACAACAGAATCTATATCTATCTATACTACTAATAAGAACAAACCCCACTAGCTAATTCTCTGTGAGCTCTTTAAGCCACGTCACCAAAACGCTCCTCCACCCACGCGCACCCTCTTGTGTCGCCGTCATCGCCTGGCGCCGCCATTCCCCCCTTCCCTGCCCGTCCGCATTCCCGCCCGCACGTGACCCCTCGCCCCACCCGCGCGTGCCCCCTGTCTTCTCCACTTCTCCTTCCACTAGCTACCATTAAAGTTGAAACGCACCTCGCGGCGCTCATATAACGCGGAGAGCCAAAGGGGAAACATGGGATGCAGATCACTGTGCATCCCAGCGCCCGTGCCGCCGACTAAGGGAACAGGAAGGCCACGGGCGGGTGGGGCGAGGGGTCACGTGCGGCAGGAACCCGGAACCACACAAAGAACTCTGGATGTTTTGCCAGTTTTTTCCCCTATCCACTAAGGGAACAGGAAGGCCACGGAAAGACCGACAAGTTCAATCTTTTTTTATTTTTCTTTCTTTCATTCAATCTTTATTCCTATCAGCGCCACTAGAAGCACGCGGCTACAGGTGGTGATTCTCTGAAAGCAAACAATGTGCTCATGTATGCACGACAGCGATGCACACATCTACTAGGTAAGACGTTCTTTGTCACTCTTCTTTGTCACTCTCCCCTCATCTATAATTTGTTCCCTTAAATTGAGTGCAGGATTTCAATCAGAGTTCGTCATCTTGATAAATCCAGTTTAGTACTGATCATGCTGTGTTATTGTTTTGAAGTACAAATGATGCAAAAAAAAATTATCTATTCGGCATATTCTAATGAGTCAATAAAGAAGATGCATGCAACGGTTTCTACAATTGACCTGATCACCTGATGTAGTTTGAATGTTTGGATGTAGTGCCTAATATAATTTGAGTGTTTCGTTGACTGTAATAGCTGATTTTGTATTATATTTTAAAACATTAGCTATTTGCATGGCTACCACTGTTTCTAACTATAGAAACTAGTATAATGCCCGTGCTAACGCCACGGCTTCAGATCAGGTGTTCACATAAAAACAACAAAACGACGATATTTTTTCCCATAATTCAACTTACAATTTTATATGACCATATATATAAATCACAAAACAATTATGCATACAAGACATAATAAACTTACTTCTCGCCTTAACTATGTAACTTTCACACAATTTTATATGACTGTATATATAAATCACAAAACAGTTATGCATACAAGACATAATAAACTTACTTCTCGCCTTAACTATGTAAGTTACAATCGGCCTAAGGCCTTAAGTAGGCCTTGGAGAGCTTTAGAAAAGTTCTCAAAAACATTCATTTGCACGGCTCGTCAAAATGTTCATGCTAACATACGGCAACAATCAGGTAAATGCAAATTAGAACTGAAATAACCGTACATATAACTCATTTCTCATAATTGTATCTTCCTATCCACGCTCTGCACCTCTGGCAAGAAAGCCACAAAAGGCCAGACAAGATTCAGTACCCAACAGCCAGATTCAGTACCCAACAGCCAGCCATCTTTCTGTAACCAGAAAAAGTCGGTAAAAGTTTGTCAATGTGCAATGACAATGTTTAGGGCCTGTTTGGTTCCCATGAGACTAGAGACTAGGGACTAATTTTTTTAGTCTCATTTAGTCCCTAAATAACCAAACATAAGGACTAGGGACTAATTTTTAGTCCCAATTAGTCTCAACTTCACTAGACTCTTGGGAGAGGCTAGGAACTACTCCCTAAACATGCCCTTAGTCTATTATGCTTATATAAAAAGTTAATGCACCAGCCATGACTTAAATGATCCTATTCACTCTAGAACAACCTTCTTATCTATATACAAATATTTACCTCTCAACAAGGCACATATAGTACATGTGTTTAGTTTAAAGTTGAAAAAAAATGCTCAGTTTTCAATCAGAATTCAAAAAGCAAAACAATATTCATCTGAACATTTAAAATCCACAAATATTGTTGGGTGCTCTATAACAGAAGCCATATTACGAGAAAAAAAAAAAAAGAATATCACGCACCTTATCCCAGCTTCTTCGGCTCTTCTTAGCTTCTCCTGCTCCTGACCGAAAGTCAACATGAAGGATAAAAAGATTAATCACACGTGGGACTCTCAAAGGGATGGCTTTGCCATGGTAAAGCAAACAGGGTGGACAGAGGACGCCATCGGAAGTGTGTCCAACAGACATGCATCATCTTATTCCTATTTTTTCCTTGAATGCCATCATGACTGAGTTCTGAAAAACAATCGAATACGAATGAATCAATGGCAGGAAGAACATAAGAGTAGAGCTAGATGCAAAATGTACTCATCCAGCAAGCAGAACACTATGAAAAATATTGTACTTCAAATGCATAAACCTGGTTTCATACCATCCGTAACGTCTGCTCAGATAGCCCCAAACCATCGGTAACGTCTGCTTTCATACCATCCGGCCCAAAGACAGAAATGCAGTCGCCAAGCCCCTCCCGAATGCATCAGCTCTTTTATCTCCGGTCAATCAGTCATAGCCGCAAATCGCCAATGGTCTCCCTCTCGAACTCACGCACAGCATCGGCGACGCGCTTCATACTGTCATCGTAGTACCAAGGTGTCTTCTTGGACCATGTCAGGCCGCCCTTTGGCGGAATGGAGACAAACTCACGGCACACCTCGCCGAGAACGTTGATGGTGTTGTGGTAGTGGTAGTACCGGATGAGGTGCTCCGTCTTGTGCGTGGTGTTGCCGATGGCATTCTCGGATATTTGAACGCCTGTGGCGTATGCGTTCTTGGCCTGAATCGCGTACTTCCTGTCTCTCCTCACTCCGGTGATCGAGTTCCGGAAAACCAGCTTCTCAAATCCCCATTGGCTGCACAAGTTTGAGGTGAACAAGAATCAGTTGTGTCACTTGTTTGGGCAATATATAAAACGGCCTCATGAAACTAAGACTGCATTGATGGACAATGTAAGCAGCAATTGCCAATCCAATTGTAACTTGAAATGTTTATTCTCTGGATAGCTGAAAACATAAACTATACAGGGACAATGAAGCTGCATTGCATAAATCCGCTACTATATTGCTTCTCTGGGAGTGGCATTGCAAGAAGCCAGCAACTTTATTAGGAGCAAACGAACCACCACTGCACGAAGCTACGTACATTGCAATTCCATAGTTCGGCAATTCAAATTCAAATCGATTTGGGGGAAATTAGAGCCAAGCCACTCACTCTTGGAATAGTCGGCCTCCGGATTATCGACGCACAACTTGCTCGACATTGGGTTCTGTTCGATGGTGAACTGCGTGTACGGTTCTAGCTCGGCGAGCACATCCTCGAGCGTCGCGGCCGTCGGGCAAGAAGATGTACTCGTCGACGTCGAAGAAGAAGGTCCACTTGGCGGCGGGCGGTACGGTGCAGGCGGTCATTGACGACGAGGAACTGATTGTAGTACCGCCGTCGTACTCGACCGCGCGCGACACGCGTCTGTAGCGTGGCGCGCCCAACGCGCACCTGGGCTGGAGCGCAGCCGCGACGGGCGGGGGGTTGACACCGCCGGGGCGTGTTGGCGCCGACCGGGGCGGCGCGCCGACGGCTTGAGCCCAGCCGCCCACGCCCGCCCCGGGCCCGATGGCGCCGTCGTCAACCTTTGCCTCGCCCGCCCGTCGCCGCCGCCGCCAACCTCCGCCCGCCGTCGTCATCCTCGGCCCCGCCTAGGGCGCCGGCGGCGGCAAAGGTCCCCCTCCCCTCTCTTCTCGCCCACCGTAACCCTAGACGCCATGGACGACGCCGCCGCCATGGAGGAGCTCCACGCCCCGCCGCCTACCCGCACCTGGCCGGATGGGTCTCTCCCAGCCCGAGCTCGGGCGGCGCCCCACCGCCGAGCTCACGGCCCGGCCGAGCCGCCGCCGCCGCCGTGTCGACGGCCGCGGCCGGTGCCGGTCCGGGCTCTTTCTTTATGGTCGGGAGGAATGGAGGGGGAGGGGAGGTCGCCGGAGGTGGAGCGCCGACCTAAAGCTCCCCGCAAAGAAAGGCCTACAAAGGGTGTGTCGATGGCAACGGCCGGAACCCTAAATCGACGGCGAGGTCGGTGAGGTGAACGACGAAGACGACGACGCGCGGCGAAGACGACGAACTCCAAGCAGGCGGCCGGCGGCCCAAGGGTGGTGGCCGGGCGCCACGACCGGTTAGTAGCTAATATTGCCGGACACCGCCGGCGTCGTGGAACACGAAGTGGGAGCGCGGCGCCAAAGAAGCGCACGTGGTACACCATCCACTCCCGCACACGCCGCCGAGGTTTCGTACAGCGATGAGCCGCACTAGAGGTAGTCGCATCGCGCCGGAACAACGCCGGCGACTCGTCGTAGGCTCCGTGGCGCTCCTCCGTGTCCAAGACGACGATCCGCTCGTGGTGGCGCGAGGATGGTGCGCCGGGGGTCGCAGCCGAGGCCAGCTCGTCGGGAAGTTGCCGGTGGCGGCGGTCTCCTTGCCCTCGGGCAGCGACCGCAAGATGACCGGCGTCCCCTCCCATGGCGCACGCTGGGCTCCGCCACGGCCTCCATGAGCGCGCCGCCCCGGCGTCGTTCTGTTGCGCATGGAGAGGTCGGCAAGGACGAGGGAGGTGAAAGCATCAACGCCGTCGAACTCCCCGCGCGGAAGATCTACTTTTCCGGGCAAGCGCAATGGGCGGCGATGCCTACCTTTGTCATGGGTGGCGGCGGCGGTGACCGGCGTGAGGTGTAGACCCATCATCAAGGCACAGGCAAAGCGGTGGGCACAAGATGTGAATAAGGGGGCTGCGGCGACGGTGGCGGCCATCGCTAGAGATCGGCGCCCCCACGCATGCCGCCTCCTTCCATTGCCGAGCACGGGTATCCACCTTTGGGAGCGGAAATAGGAAAGCGGAGCGCTGATTTCGCGGCGTCTCAACGCGACGCGTTTCCTGCTGGGCACGGGATTTGTCATGAGGAAGGCCCATACGGTTAATCCAGATCGTCGGATAGTATTTGAGTATGAGAGAGAAGATTAAGAAGTAATCTGGAACATAGATTTGAATAGAATTTGTTTGAACAGATTTGAAGGAAGCGAAGTTGGTGCATTAGTAGGGTAGACACAATGCTTCGTCATGACTAACCTAAATGATTGTACAATGCTACGTATTTGCTTTTCTCCAATGTAATATAAAATTTCTCTACATTTTTTTGCAAAGACGCGAAGAATTCATCTAGTTAATTAAATTAAGGCAAAATTTGCTCTAGCACACACTGCTCAAAGGTGGCTTTTGCCACAGGCCACTAAAAAAGACCGGCTTTGCTATAACACACTCTTGGAATCTGACAACTTGCTCCTGGACACTATAAACATTATTATTATTATTATTATACTATTTCCAACTCAAAGAGGTAAGAAAATGCAAATTTCTGGACAAGAATACCCCTGCCTTTCAAACCAACATTTTAGCAATAAAATGACATGATAATTTCAGCAACATTCCAATAATATTTCAGCCACATTACAGCAGTGTTTCAGGAACATTTCAACACAGTACTTGAACCCATGTTCAGAAACATTCCAAGCATACAAAATAACAGGCAAGGTAATTTGAAGCTTCCAAGCGGCGAGGACAAAATAACAGCTTCACTCACATTTGGTTATCTAGTAGTACGAAGCTAGATCCTAATTACAGGTTTTCTTGACCTTCAACTTTTTTTTGCCTTCTCCTTCTCATTGACAGCAACGGGAGATGCATGGAGATAGAGCTAGACATGCAACAGGCTCTATATTTCCTTCAAGTTCCAGCAACCTCTTACGGCTATAAATGGATACAAATTCAGTCGAATGAATAGAGAAGACAAGCATCAAGACAATACAAAATCTAGATAAATTACCTTCTCGTCATAGGACTTGGTGTACTTGTAGAAATGATAGCTCTAATCGGCGTAGAAGCTTCAAATTCAAGCAGCCTCCTTGACATACTGCATGATCGAAAGACCTCACCTCGAAAAGCCGCCACCGCTGGGGCCGCGGGAGCTGCCGCCGCTTGGGGCCGCGCCCCGCCGCCGGTGCCATAGCCGGCGCCGCAGCCGCTGGAGCCTCGGGGGCCGGCGCCGCCGTGGACCGCCCCCGCCGCCGCGGGGACCGCCGGGAGGCTATTGGGGACAGTTCTGTTCCCTCGGATCGATCCAACTAGCAGGGCAGTTTAGATGACTAGAGGCAGGGCAGTTCAGTCATTTCCGGTGGAGTGCAATTAAAATGTAGTATAATAACACTGGTGTCCAGCAGCAAATAACCAATATTCAAGAGTGTGTTGAGGCAAAGCCAGTCTTTTTAGTGGCCTATGGCAAAAGCCACCTTTAAGCAAAGTGTCCTAGAGCAAATTTTGCCTTAAATTAATGTGACCCGGCCAAATTTTTTTAAAAAAAAGAAACATGCATGTCAAGTTGTGAACAGAAACAGACAGAACCGGGCTTGTTGCTTCTTGGCCTCTTCCTCCATTGACTTCCCGTTGTATAGATACCGGTAGGTGTCGCTGTGCCTTCCATCCCCGGTGCCCCGCCATTGCAGAGGGGCGAGGTCGTCGTCGCGGACTCTTCTCCCTCTGCGCGTATGCGGAAGAAGCGATCGATTCAATCATCAGCGAGACCCTAGCGGTGGCGCCTACGCGGATACTTAATTACCTACTGCTGCACTGCTGCGACAGGTACTAATTAGCATGCTGTTGCATTCATCCTTGCTACTTCATGTAGTATTCATGGTGTGGTCAATGGTCAGTCGTCTCTGTCTCTACCGATCTTAGTTTCAGCTGATGATCCCCAGCTATGTGAGTTTTATGACGACATCTACGTCCCAGTTTGAGAGGGCTAGCTTTGGCCTTGCATCCATGTAGGCACGTTGACCCAATTGCATTCATCAATGGTAGGTATATATGTGAATCATCTCTGTCTTTTTAGGCCGTATTGAAAAGATATTCACCTAGAGTCTCTTATAATTTGAGGTAATTTTTAAACTCAATATTTCAAGTTATAAGTGGTTATAGTTTTTCTAGCTACATAGTTTTTGCTATATAAATACATGTTATGTTTGCATCCATAAATATATACTTTAAAAAGCTTGGGAGAGGGAGAGAGGAAGGGAGGGTTTGGATCTCTTGCTATCGCCTTATGTTTGGAATAAGGGGTGAAATAGATTTAATCTGTAATCTTATGTTTGGATAACAGAAAATTAAGGCAAGAACAGACAAATGCAGACTAGCATACCCATCTCATACCCCCTCCTTTTTTATCCCAATCTATTTCTCTTTCCCTATCTCAATTCTCATCCAAACGTGTCATTAGGAATTTAGACCCTGTTTAGTTCTAGGGCCTTTTTGGAGTTAAGACTAAAAAATCTTTAATGTGCTATCATGAATCTTTTTAATCTTTTATCATATTGTTTCAAGAAGTGTTGATAGTATTCCTAGCCTGTGATATAATAGAAAAATATTAGAAGGACTCATGTAACATATATCACATATGGCTCTAAAATTGGATATCAAATGTGAAGTTATCTTTTGAGTGTTTTTATCCCAAAAAAATTGACTTAGGACCACGGGCCGGGTCAAGGCCAGACCAGGCCGGCCCATTCCCATCCGTGAGCTCCATGTCTCCATAATCAGGCGTCAGGCCAGGTCAACGCGGAGCCGCGATGGCTAGCCTCGGGTGCTGCCGCCGGCTGCGGGGCGGCGGCGGCGGCGGCGGCGGCGGCCGGCTGATTCCTCAGCACAGGCTGTGTGTTGGGGGCCGCGGGCTGTTTCCACCTCAAGTATGGATACAAGTTGATTTCTGTGAAATTTACTTTCTTTTTTATCTCTTAAACATCAATTGAAGCATTGTTCTAGTTTCTCTGAAAGTCCCCAAACTCACCTGAAGGTCTCGAAATTGCCTCTATGAAATTGTTGACACTTGCTTGAAGCCGCTAAACTCTAAAAACTTTCTCCAGTGTATGAAAAAATTGCCGAAACAAGCTTGAAATTCGTCAGCAGCCTTCAAACTTTGGATTGATTAGTCACTGTTGAACCTTACTTGGGTATGTAAATAAAATTGACAATTTCTGTTTTAAACCTTAGATATTGAAGTTTTAGTTAGTTTTATTTTTTAAACTACCTGTTAGCTCTCATAATAAAATTAAGATGTATTGCATTTTCTGGCCTACTGTTTTTTTCAGAGGACAAGCTGGATACTGTTAAATACGTAATACTGGTACTATCTTTGTTTGTTCATATCATATTAGGTCTGTTGCGTTAAAAAAAAAAATCATATTAGGTCTGGTACTATGGTGTAATGAGTGATGCAGAGTTGTCATCAGTTAACGTGTTATATGTTACACTCCAAGTTTATACTGGCAGTTTAGGATTCTTTGAGGTTCTTTTGGTCAGCTAATAGGCATCATAATTCCCTATAAGAATAGTTTTCTTTCTTTTCAATAGAAGATTACTTGAGTATCAAAGAATAATAACATGACTTGACCTCCTTGTTATGCAGGCAAGCAACCACCCATATCATTCCTATCACTCTGCTGGGTTGTATATGGATTACCAAGGGGACAATCTTAGAGATTTCCTTCAAAATAATGGGTGTCAAGTGCTTCAAAGAGTGGAAAACAACTACAGCTTGAGATCTTTCACGGAAAACGAGATACAAACCATAACCAATGATTACAAGGATATTCTGGGAAAAGGTTCATTTGGTGTGGTATACAAAGGAGCGCTAGAAGACGGATCCTTAGTTGCCGTAAAGAGATATATATATGGGACCCAGAAAGAGTTGTTTGCCAAGGAGGTGATAGTGCACTCTCAAATAAACCACAAGAATGTTGTTAGGCTCTTGGGCTGCTGCACAGAAGAAAATGCTCTAATGATTGTCATGGATTTTATCTCCAATGGGAACCTTGACAGTATACTTCATGGCAACAGCGATAACGGTTGGGTTCCCTTCCCTTTGTACAAAAGAATAGAAATTGCCACTGAGGTTGCTGAAGTATTGTGGTGCATGCATTCGATGTATAGTCCTGTTCTCCATGGTGACATCAAACCCGCTAACATACTGCTAGACAAAAATCTTACACCAAAGATATCAGATTTTGGAATTGCAAGACTCCTTTGTGCTAATGGCCCCAACAAGCTTCCACTATCATTGGTTCCATAGGTTACCTTGATCCAATATACTGTGAGACAGGAATTCTAACCCCAAAGACCGATGTTTACAGCTTTGGAGTGGTTTTGCTGGAAGTTATCACAAGGAAAAATGCAGTGGATGGCCTTGCTCAAAGTTTTAACGAGGCTCTTATAAAAGGGGAGAATGTTCAGCACATGTTTGATGAGGAAATCAGTGTTGCAGAAAACAAGAAGTTTCTTGGAGACATTGGACAGTTAGCAGCTAAATGCTTGCGGAGGGACATCAAAACACGCCCTGAAATGGTTGAAGTAGCTACTAGTCTAAGGATGATCAGGAAAGCTATGCAGAGAGAGCAGGATATACTGTTAGCAGCATACCAGTTTGGAGATATAAAGATTTTCAGTAAATTCGATATGAAAAAAATGACAAAAAACTACAGCATGGAGTTTAGGAAAACACGGCGTGAATGTCTCTACAATGGAATCCTCGGCATGAATCGTCCAATTATAGTAAATTGCCATAAGACAAGTTCAAAAACTGGGAGAAAGATATTTCTGAACACTATGAGCATATTGAGTCAAAAGAATCACAAAAACGTTGCGAATGTCGTTGGCTTCCACTTAGGGAAATCCAGTTTAGAGTGTGTATATGAATCTTGCTGTGATCAATCCAAGACAATATCTGGCTCTCTATCGTTATCTAACAGAAACCTCTATGACACTCTCTGCTCCATAGAAAAAAAAAATCCCCTTCATCAACGTTTGTCAATAGCAGTCCAGTGTGCAGAGGGCCTGGTTCATATCCATTCATTAGTAGCTCAAAGTCCTGATTTGTGTGGTTCGGGCCTCTTGGGAAATTTTAGATCTGTCAATATATTTCTGGACAAGAATTATGTACCAAAAAATCTTCAATTGGAACTTGTCAGCATTTCTTGGACTTTCAAATGTGAAGAATACTATTCATGACAATGGAGGAGAGTATTATTTGGACCCAAGGGATGTTTCTAGTGAGCTTTTTAACCTGAAATCTGATGTTTATAGCTTCGGAGTTGTTCTTTTAGAGCTCATCACTTGGAAGACAGTGCGATACATCTATGATGGAAGGGTTCTTCTGCTTACGACAGATTTCCTTCATTCCTATAGAACTAACCATGGTGCAATAGAAATTTTTGGCAAGGTTTACGATGAACAAGGCAAGTCCTTCATTCACGAGGCCATTGCCATTGCTGTTGATTGCTTACAACCACATATCGAAAAGAGGCCAGAAATGAAAGTTGTACTTTCCGTCTCCGGATTATCGCTTCAGCCCAAAGTATCAGAAGCAAACTCACTGGTACACGCAATGAAATCTCTTCTCGTCTTGGTCTGTCAGCCTTAACCTTTTAGATACACACATGAAAAACAAATAGAAGCTGCAGTACTTAAGGTTTAGGTGTACCTTTCAGCACAATAAAAATGCACCCTTACCATATACACCATTCATTAAATTTTGGTTTGAAGTGGTGTACCATGTATATCAAAATACAATATTTGTTTTACTGTAGTGCTTCTAAGAAAATAAGAGTTTCCGGCCGGTGATCAATCACCTTAGCCTATTGTATTTAACTATTTACTTCTTCGTTTCTTCAATGCAGCTGGTGATAACAATAAATCTAGGCAACACATGGTTCCTGCCACTGTTAGCAATACTGCTAAACCTGATCTTACTCTTACTCTTACATCGACCATTTCCCTAGAGGAACTGAATGAAGTAACCAGGAACTTCAGTAATGATCTTGTTATAGGGCAGGGATCATATGCCCAAACTTTCTTGGCAGTTCTTAAAGATGGACAGAGGTCTGCCATAAAAAAGCTTGATCCTGTTGAAGAAATTCAAGTACAGGTTATGCATCTCTGCCTTGCTGTTCCACCTTTTTCAGTAATTGTTGTTTTTAGTATGTACAACAAAGGATTAGTTTCTACTTTCTAACAACTTGTGTTGCAGGTTCCGGCCATTTTAGGAATGAGTCAGCATGACAATGTTGTGCAACTTCTTGGATATTTTGTCAAAGAGAAAACTCGTGTTCTCGCTTATGAGTACGCAACAAGGGGATCCTTGTATGATATTCTTCATGGTATGGAATAACCCTAGATTTACTTTCATAAGCTTCAAGCTTGATCATTTGGTGTTTTCTTGTTAGCCTTAGAGACAGGGCAATGCCATGATTATCTTAAATGTTTTGAACCAATCATATCAATCCATTGTTAGTCTACTAAATAATCTAGAAAGTATCAAGCTTGGAAAACCCAGATGATACTCTTCGCATTCACCATGGTTTTAGGTAAAAGGGTGTCAAGGGAGCCCAACCAGGGCCACCTCTGTCATGGTTGCAGCGTGTAAAGATCGCCGTAAGTGCTGCAAAAGGCCTCGAGTTCCTCCATGACAAGGCTGATCCTCCCATCATCCACAACAACATCAAGTCTAGCAACATACTTCTCTTTGACAATGATGTTGCAAAAATAGGTGATATTCGTGGCTCAACACGTGAAGCCCCTAATAGGTTCGATAAGTACTATGAGACTGTTTGGGATTCTCGCATGTACACTGGCTGGGAAGCACCTGAGTATGTGATGGAATTCTTCTACACTTTCAGAATTACTTATGCCTAGGCTGATAAATGATATGCCAGCATTTCTCCTACTTGTGTCATGTTGCCTTCTTTGAACTTGTTAGGTACGCAATGTCAGGAACTTATAGCATAAAGAGTGATGTCTACAGCTTCGGGATTATACTGTTGGAGCTTTTAACTGGTCGCAAAGTATTTGATAGTACAATGCCACCGAGACAGCAGAGCCTAGTGGTTTGGGTACATATGCCAGCACTCCCACTTCTAGTTTCTTTATAGGATGCAGGAACTAATTTGCTTATCCTAAGGTGCAGGCTACACCAAGGCTTAGTGAAGACAAGGTGAAACAGTGCATAGATCCACGGCTTGGAGGAGGGTACCCACCAAAGGCTGTCGGCAAGGTAACAATATTGTTAACCCTGGATAGTGTGTGCTTGGGTCAGCAAATTGAGGTGTATACAATGTGACTTGTGACTTCCTTTGAACATAACCATCTGTTGACATTGGAAAAAAGGAAGACATAATCGTTTGTTTTTCTTATTTTAAAGGGATTTTTAGATCATGTTTGTTTCTCCTACATTTAAGCTGAACTTATCCACAAAATTATATTCATGGTCAGACAGATATAGGTTCTGCTCTCCACTATGAAGAAACAGAGGGCATGCTCCACAGATAACTCAAGATTTGCCCAATCGCAGTAATGGGCTGTGAATATTGACACAAAACTGCATACCACAAGCATACTTTCTATTGACTTAAACATTCATATAGTATTTTTTAAAAAAAGTACAGAAAGACACTTTGACTAGGCACAATCTTTTATAGAGCTAGGATCACACCAAAATTAACTGAAAACACATAAGCAAATCTTATTTGCCGAATTTGGTACTCTTTAGAATTAGAGCTAGTATCATCTTTCGACCTAAAAGAGAACAGTATATACTTGTTCTGAAAGTAGTAGTACTCTAAACAAACGAATTTTTATTTCGTTTTGTGTGTGTGTAATTCTTGATTTACTTTGGCAAGCAGATGGCTGCTGTTGCTGCACTGTGCGTGCAGTACGAGGCAGATTTCCGGCCTACAATGAGCATCGTCGTCAGGGCTCTGAACCCGTTACTGAACAGCGAGCCACAATCACTGCTTGGGTGAAGCACCCGCAATGTGCGGTGTGTGTCATTACAGCAGCCCCTTAGGCTTCGAACTTTGCTTTGTTTTAGACTCGTACAAAAAAATGGATCGTCCTCATGTATCTTGTTTCGTCTGTTCTGAAAGATGCAATGCTACGTGTGCAAATGCTGAATAATATCCACATCTCTGTAAATGGCGGTAGCCACACCTAATGCATTTTGTCTCGTCAGCTCTGTAATATCCACACCACACTAGAACTATTGTCGTCAGGGACCAAGACATACAACAAGGTCACCAAACATACAGCTGCGCCGGTTGCTGCAGCAGGTGAACTGACAAATACTGTAGCTAACACTAGTATACACCAACGAATACTGTAGCTAATACTTGTACACTGACGAATACTGTACAGCTGCAGCTATAACCGGCTTTCAGCTGAAGCTAACACGCGAAATATAACAGGAAAAATATCAGGTCAGAGCAAAAGCAATCCATAGACTATTTTGTTGGGGCTTGAAGGCGCAACAGGTGCCACAGTTTGCTCAAGATGGGGCAAAATACAACCCAATTCTGAGGTGGGACACAAGGTGTCAGGAGCCCCCTCTGCCATGGGGCCCATTGTCATAATACTTGCATGTGGGACCAGGCCAGATGGGCAAGCTGAGCAGGCGCCGGGCTGTCATCTGTGATCTGTGGTGGGCGTCGGCTACTTAAGAAGGAAGAGGAGGTCACAGAGAGGGCATGAACCCAATTATCAATTTATCCTTTTACATGTACTAGTTGTAGTAGTAAGCATCGTTCTTCTTCTTAGATTGTCTTAGTTCCTCTACTTGTATCCGAGATTGGTTGGCAATCCGGTTGGGGTTCTTAACAGTGGTATCAACTCCGTCAATTCTCGGTCTACGCTATGGTTTCCTCTCTCGACCTTCGATTCGTCGAGTTGGAGAGGAAGCTCTACGAGCTACGGGATCTGTTCGAGCGGCGCTCCTCTCCGCCCGTCGAGCAGCTCGGCGCGACGCAGGCCGTCGTGGCCGACAATTGGGGAGGGCTGTTCGAGCCCGTCTCCCTCCCGGAGGAGCGCGTCTGCGACCCGACGATGGAGCCGCTCGCCGCTGTCGCTCGCATCGAGGCCGACAACTGGGGCGGTTCCTTCATCGACGAACCCGTTCCCTCCGCGCTCGACTCCATCTCCTTCGCCCTCGCCGCTGCGGCCACCAGGGACATGGAGCCCGAGGAGCTTCCGCTCCAGATCTGCCAGGAGCGCGAGGAGCGCGAGGTGGACGAGAAGGTCCTTCCGTCCTCAGCCAGCGAGGTGCTCAAGCCCGTCGTCGTGCAGTCAAACGCCGCCCAGCTCTTCACCGAGTGTGGCCGCGTCTCCGCGCTCGACCCCGACTCGCTCGCCCAGGGCGCTGTCTCCGTTCCGCGCCCGCCGCGGCGAGCTCCTCTGCGTCCACCGCGACTTCGCCGAGCATGGCGTGATTCTCGACTCCGCCGACCGCGGCGTGCCCCTCTGCTTCACCATCAGCGGCATCTCCCTCCGCGTCCGCGTCGGCCTCGCCCACCGCAGCGTCCTCTGCGCCCGCCGCGACTCCGCCCGCGCAAGCCGAGTTCGGCTTCTCCGACCGCGCCGTGCTCCTTCGCGTCGATGTGGACGGCCTCCGCGGCTCCGGGATCTGGTTCGAGGCCGCCGCACCCTTCTTCGAGCCCACGCGCGCCCCGTCCTCGTCCTCTGCGAGGGGCTTCCCGAGATCCGCGGCAGCAGGAGGCCGAGCGCGCCGGGTTCATCGTCGTTGTCCACGCCGAGGTCCACGCCGAGGTGCTGGGCGCCAGCGGCCGCGTCTGGTCCGTTTTCCTCCGCTTCGAGCACAGCGCCCCCGCCGCGGCGTTCCTCCCCAAGCTCCGTGGGAAATCCGGCTGCACCGCGCGCCTGCGCCCACGGCAGGAGCCACCGGACGCCGTCGTGTGCCGCGCCCTTTGTGTCCGCGACGACGTGCTGCTGATTGCGTCAAAGGGGTGGCGGAGCAGGCCACCAAGGAGCTCTTCGCCAAGACCTATGGGCTCGTCCTCACCGGCCCTCTCGGCGACCCGATCTGTCGCGTCGACCACGCCCCTGTGTTCCTCATGTTCGTCCTGGAGGCAGCCGCCGGCGTAGGGAATTGCCAGGCGGCTTCCGACCACGGCAACTCCAGCACGCCGCCGCCGCAGACTACGCCGACTTGGTGCGCGCGTGCGTCACGACCGTGGCGTGCTTGCTCCGCCAGCTGGGCCTCGAGCACGTCTACGACGCCACCACGGACTGTGACAACTCCATCGCCGCCGCGCGTCACGCCGCAGACTCCGCAGATCCTCATCTGCTCCTCACCTGCTACTGCGGCGTCTGCTCCGGCGCCTACTACCACGACATCCCGGTCCGCTGCAGCGCGCTCTACTTCGACAGCTTCGTCAAGGACGCTGAGACGCGCACGTACTTGACACTCCCCAACTGCTCAACTCAAGTCGTCGTCGGCAACAGCTTCACCAAGCAGCTCCACGCATTATCCTGCTCCTGCCTCACCGATTGGTCGCCCACCAAGTGTTCGACGCAAGGTGCCACCCGCCCCGCTGCTGCGTTCGACATCGAAGTTGCTGGCTTCACCAACTATACCGTTGTGGCTGTCGTGCGGGCTCGACCAGGACGTGCTCGTCTCCAGCGACACTGCGGACCACTTCGACCACCGCGTGCTCGACTCAGACGACATCACCGCGCCTCTGTTGCATCACGCCTTCAAGCTCTGTGGGAAGATACAGTAGCAGCTTCAGCCATCGTTGATGCCTGCTCACCATCATGTGCATCGAAGACCACTGCAGCGACTTGAGGGCAAGCCGCCATTTAAGGAGGGAGGAATGTCAGGAGCCCCCTCTGCCATGGGGCCCATTGTCACAATACTTGCATGTGGGACCAGGCCAGATGGGCAAGCTGAGTAGGCGCCGGGCTGTCATCTGTGATCTGTGGTGGGCGTCGGCTACTTAAGAAGAAGAGGAGGTCACAGAGAGGGCATGAACCCAATTATCAATTTATCCTTTTACATGTACTAGTTGTAGCGATAGTTTCTTGTTCTTCTTCTTAGATTGTACTAGTTTCTCGCTACTTGTATCTGAGATTGGTTGGCAATCCGGTTGGGGTTGCTAACACAAGGGGGCGTCATCTAAAATAAAATCCTTGATCAAAGTTCCTTATTAGCCGTAAACTTTGCATTCAACAAAACTTGGTGGTTACACAGGCTATATCGCGTACCCAGCATCATCCTACTTGTCTTCGCTTTCCTCAGCTTCCTGCTCCTATCGACGCATGAACTTTGCAATCTGACCGAGGCTTTGAGCCATTTATCGCTTGGCCCTCGTGTGGTACACCTTGCCAGCATAAAGTTCTCAAAATTCTAGCAAAAAGCTTAAATACACTCTGTCTCCGGGCCAATACACCGTTGGATAACCTATCTCAAATTAATATCAGTAAAATTGTTCCTTTTGTATGGACAAAGAGGGTGAATTTTGATGCTTTTAGGTTGATTAGGGTGGCATTTGGCAAGGCTCCTCCTGAGGGGCTATTCTGGAGAAGTCCATTTTTTCACTGAAAAAACAGTTCCAATAACAAGTTATGGTTGGCTCCTATAGAACGTTCGGTAGGGCTTCTTTGGAGGAGTTGGAGAGAAGCCCTACCAAACATGAAGAAAGATGAGCTGTCCACTGAGGAGGAGTATCAGATGGACAATAACAATGAAGCTGCCGGTGAGACCGTGAGAGGATTAAAGCTTTGAAGGAGATTAAAAAAAAGATAAATATATGTAGCTAGAGCATATAACAAGAAAGTCAAGTTAAAATCTTTTCAAGTATAGGAGATCTAGTTTGCAAAATGATTTTGCCAATTGGATCGAAGGAGAATGAGTTTGGTAAGTGCCCCCAAACTCGGAAGGTCAATATGGAGTTGTTTTGAAGATAATTGTCGGCAACTCCTAATGGTTGAGACATTGCAAGGTGAGGATCAACCTAGAGCTATTAATGATAAATAAGTACTTCAAAAAATATTATCCTAGTATGTGCATGGCAGGAAAATTCTTCCAAACAAGTATGTGGCTGGAAGCTTAAAGTATGCATGGCCGATAATATGATTAGCTCCCTTATATCAAATGTGTCCAATAAATATTTGTAATCACCATCCTTCGTTAATTTTTAGTTCATAAAATTGTTTTTTTTTTTGGCATGCAAGCTTTGAAAAAGAAAAAAAAAAAAGCGAGGTATATGTTCGTCTTCAGAATTGACAGACTTGCACCAAATGGTCTGATGCAGCCGTCCAGGTCGAGTTCAGAGTCTTTCCACGTCTGATTTGGATTGACTTTTTTTTTTATGATGTGTCCGATTAATTGCCCAATCCAATTGCATGGAAGTTGTATAAACAATGAGAAACGGAGACTTCTCGGCCTTTGATGTGTACACTCAATGTTACTCTGTCACAGCCCAAATCTATTGGGCCGTGGGTGGCGCCCGGGGCGGTCGTTGACGCCCTAGCGCGGAGGTGTCATTGCGGGAAGAAGGGCCGCCACGGGCAGCGGCGGCGTGCGGGCAGCGGCGGCACGGCGCGAGCGTGGCGAGGAGACCAAAGCTTAGGGTTAAACTCTATTTTATTTATTTCTTTCTTGATCCGAAAAAGGATACATCTCCCTTTATTTTATAGGGAGGACTCAACTTGACTTCAAGTAACCTCGAATCTTCCTAATTTGACTAAACTTAAACCCTAAGTAATGACGATAACTTGACGGCGGCGGCCATGCAGGGCTGCGCCCCTCCTTGCATGCACGCGCAGCGCCTCCTGGGGTCTGTTGGGCTGGGGCGGCGACGACGTGTGACATCTCTCCCCTTTTTTCCCGGCGGCGCGTCCTCGCGCTACGGACTTTGATCGTTCGTCGATGTCGCTCGGGAAGGAGATATTGCTGGAGTCGTGGTGGTGGCCATGGTTGTCGCTTGAGATAGCCCCATGGTGTAGCTAGTGTTGGGGCCTTGCACATGGCTGTAGCAATGGGCAGATGTTGGAGTCGGTGTCGATGGCCATGTCGATGTCGAGGAGAACGACGACGTTTAGGTGCTGCTCGATGAGGTCGATGTCGCTGCGGCTTGGTGGTAGACGTGCTCGTTGCTTGCGGCGCCAGTGATCACGTTGGCGTGGGCGCCCGGCATTGTTGGCGTGATGTCGTTTGCGCGCCGCGTCGGACGGCATTACCCGCGAAGCTGCGCGTTCTTTGCTAGCGTGTCGTCGAGGTTGGTGTCGCTCATAAAGGCTGTCGTTGTTGTCGTCGTCGGCATCGTCTATGGGGCGTCGTCGTCGTCGTCATTAAGGGAGGTAGTAGTTATTCGAGGAGGGCGAGCTCGCCGTTGTGCTTCATGCCGGCGAGGTGACCTAACAGGATGACATTGTGCTGGACCGGGAGGCTGGGGCCGTACCTCATGTTGATGTAGTCGGAGATCACGGCCTTGTCGGGTCGTCCTCGGATCTGGCGCGCGGAGGACCTCCATCTTCTGTGGCCATGGATCGCACGGGCTAAGGATCTTGTGGTCTCTGAATACCAATCTGTCATAGCCCAAATCCATTGGGCCATGGGTGGCGCCGGGGAGGTCATTGATGCCCTAGCGCAGGGTGTCGTTGCGGGGAAGAAGGGCCGCACGGAGGGGGTGGCATGGCGGCGCGGCGGGCGGCAAACATGGCGCCGCGTGAGCGAGGGAGACCGGCTTAGGGTTAAACCCTATTTTATTTATTTCTTTCTTGATGCGAAAAGGATAAATCTCCCTTTATTTTATAGGGAGGACTCAAGTTGACTCGCAAGTAATCAGGAATCTTCCTAATTTGACTAAACATAAACCCTAAGTAGTGATGATAACACAGACGGAGATGGCGGCCACGCAGGGCTGCGCCCCTCCTTGCATGCACGCCGCCCTCCCGGGCCTGTTGGGCTGGGCGGCGGCGGCGTGTGACATGTCACAATATAGGATTGGGCTGGCCCACGGGGGCGGGGTGCCTAGCCGGCCCCGCCCGGCCCCTAGAGGGGCGCGTGTGGGGGAGGAGGAGGGCCGCTTTGCGCCCCCCCACCTCTCTCTCGCTCCACATCATCGTCGAATTAGATTAAAATTAGGAGTTTTGGTGTGAAGGGGATATTTCCAATCTATAAAGAAGTCTCCTATTAGGAAAATAATAAGAGTTTGCTTGTAAAAGGTATTAGGAAATATAAGGAAACCTTCGAGAGATTGCTTGAGATACAAGTCCCATAGGAGGGCTATATAAACAAGGGAGATGTAATCTTTTAGGGACAAGCAAAATAAAGAAAATATTTCCCAGCGTCCTGCCTTGGCCCCCCGCCGCCGCCTCCCTGCCATGCATGCGCCGCACGCCGTCTCCCCCCATATGCGTCTTTGCACCCCCAGCGACCGCCCGCGCCGGCCGTGTCGCCGCCGCCCTCCGAGAACGTGGTGTGATAGCTGGTATCAGGAGACCGGGATGATTCCACCACCGATGGCCGGACGGCACCGGCTTCTCCATGGCTCTCAAGCAACTCCTCGGCGAGAACTTCATCAAGATCAACGGCCGCCGACGAGATTGAAGCACGCCTTCATCGCATAGAGCACGCGTCACGCCAACCCCAAGATCAAGCGCCCTTTGCTATGCTCCACGTCGATGCGGGGACAACCGGGCGTGGCGTCGCCGCCGGCCGGGCGCGCGGCGCCACCATGGGCGCCCCCCCGCCCCATTGACGCCATCGGCGACACCGACCTCGTCACCCCGGCGGCGTCGATGGTCAACACCCCCACCATCCTCGACATCACCATGGAAGACGGCTCGACCCCTCACCACGCTACTACCGAGGAGGCGGCGCACCTAGCGCCACCGGTGGCTTCACCCCCGCCTACTACACCTCAGGAGCCCGCGGATCTAGATCCGTTTGGAGGCCACGAGTACGACGATAGTGATGACCACGACCTTTGGTGAGCAAGATGGGGATGTTCTTCTAGCTCGACACGAGATCGACGAGTTCCATGCGACGGTGTTGCTTTCCATCGGAGGGCAATGCTGAGCTTTTTAGTTCATCCGGCTGTCCAGAGGAGGCCGTTGGTTGAGTAGGACATCTTCAGCGCTACGAAGCGCGACGCCGAACCACCATCTGCGCGACACCAAGGGCGATCTAGCACCACCTACGCAAGGCGGGGAACGGGCGACTACATCAAGGCGTTCGAGTGCGCTACGCGCTGGACTGGCGAGCCCGTTACCGCTGCGTCCACCTCTTCATCGGCGGGCTCCGCCGCGGCTCTCCGTGAGGCCCTCACACAGGAGGAGCGGCGCATGATGCACAAAGGCGATCGACCTCGTCGCGTCGGTCACGACTCCTAGGAAGCGAGGAGACGGAGGCGCCACTGGCGATATGGGCGACTTTCTCGACCGGCGACAACAATGCGGCGTCGTCAACATCGACACCAACACCGACAAGGCGCTAGGCGCTAGGGTGACCGAGCACCAGCGCATGGCAGCGGCAATGGAGATGCTTTCGATGGCCGAACGCGTGGGGCGCCCTCGATGAGCTACACTAGAGTGCCTTGGCGAACCAGCCAGATGGCCATCATCACAGCGCCATCGGTACGCAAGCAGCGGCGCTAGAGTGGACCCTCTATGGTGGCATCGTTAGGTACTTCCACCGCTACTATGTCCTTGCGACTTCAGCTCTCCGCCGGGACATTCTCCTAGAGAAGGGAGTTACACTACATGGCGTTACGGTGGGATTCCACTCTCGGCGACCCCTCCGGAGGAGCGGGCCTTCCGGCAAGCATCTTGCTCTTGTCGTTGCGCCCGGCGTCAAGGCGGGCGGCGTCCGCGGTGCTCCTCTTCGACAACAATGGGCAAGAATTCCTGCACATCGGCGGCGTCTCCATCGACGCCCTAGTGCGGGCGCCCCGGGCAGGCCCGAGGTGACGGCGACCCGACCTCCTCTACGGGCGCCTATTCCGCGACATCCACATTGGCTACGTCAATCCGTCACCTCTTCGCGGCGATTCATGCTCAGTGTAATGCGTTCCTATGACCTATTCCATCCTGCTCCACCGCCTTGTCGGAGATGATTGAGATGACCGCCATCTGAGCAACACCATCATGAAGTCGGCAAGGGTGGCTATGCCCTTGGTGCACCCTCAATGAGCTATGTTGACGGTCAAAATCATACACTTTATACCGCCAACTTAGCTCTAAATAAGAGGGAAAAGCACACTTATGTCATATAAACCTTTACTACTCACCTAGTTCCACTTGTATTCAAAGAAAATCTGTTTTTGCGGGAACAAACACGGAAAAGCTTGGTGAAAGTACGCCAAATAAAGGAGTGAAACACAACTCAAGGAATGCGCTTTGCCAAGGGAACGCCACCAGGCCAAAACCAACACAAACCGGACCAAAGCACCTCCAGAGGCGCGAACTAGAGTGGGCCACCGACCCACCTCTGGAAGGCGTGACACCGGGAGGGCCAAACTGGGCCGGCCGCCATAGGGCGCGGCACCTGCCGCAGCTCGGCTCCGAACCCGCCGCGCGTGTCCGCGCGGTTCCGTCTTCGGAGGAGTAGGGCGGTGCATGGCGGTGTTTTTCGGTGTTCGGCGCCAAAACTCCCGCCAAAAGCACCTTTCCCTTAGTATAAATAGGAGGGTACACCCCCCTCCTTTAAAACAACACACACACCTTGAGCACTATCACTCACTTGCACTTCTATAGTTGTAGTCGTAGCTTTGAGCACGGTTGAGTTTCAAGGAGGGCTTGTCTCCTTGGAAGAATTCCTTGGTAATATATTTATATATATCATGGAGTCCCTTTCAGCATTCAAGTCTCTATATTCATATTGCAATGCGTTCAAGCTAGAGTATTGTTATCCTCATGTTATCTTTAGAATGTGTGAACTATGGTCTAGTTAACATGTAATGAAGATTAGACATGACTAACTATAGGATTAACCGTTCATATGTCGACTCGATGGAGATTGGTCGGGTTATGTAGATTATGATGGTTTGGTGTACCTTCGGGTTTGCCTTTATCCTTGCTTGTCGATCCGTAGGGTCGGAGTCCCGGGGGGATTTAGGTAGTTCTCTATACATGTGGGCGTGGTGTCCAGGTTTATAGAAACCATCGAAATGTCGGCATTCCACGGTAGTGAGGTAGGGGCGGTGGTGACAGCCCTGTTCCGCCCATTGTACTCCTCCACGTTCGGATGTTGAGTTGGAGTTACGAAATTGTCCATCTACGGGCATACCACTGCGGGCATCTCCTCATCATATGATTGTAGCTCCGTCATGATTCATCCTCCTCATATGCATACTAGAGTTCACCCATGTGCAGTATTAGAACCACCGGCTCATAGTAGATTTTCCTTTATCCTTATCCTCCCCCTAGTGGTGTAGTAGCTTATGTGTGTTTGTCACTATCCACGAATATCATTTCCTTACCCTACATTTGACTAATGGTTATTCATAAATACGGTGTGGGGATATCATCATCATTATGCTAGACTTTACCCAAACGCCTTCCTTTGGGAAAATATAAATCACGATACCGAATACCACGGGGTGAAATGCTACAATGATAGATCCGCGCTTGCGGATTGACTATCGCAAACATATGAATCTATCTATCACCGATGTTTCTTAACGTGGTCACTAAGAATATTATTTATTCTTAGCGATTGCGCTATGAAATGCCAACAAGCATTTCTAGTGCCATTATTGGGAGATAGGTTTATTATCTATTTCTAGTAATGTCGTTAAGAAATATCAACAAGCATTTCGGTGCCGTTGCGGGGAAGGCATGGTTTTTCAAAAGATAAATAAAGCTAGCATATAATGATTATACCCACATGTATAAATGATAGCTTTAGTCTTTGCAGCTAACTCTTTTGTTTTCTTCCCTGTTGTGGATGAAAACAGGGATAGTATATGATTGGTCGCAACCTATTGAACAACCGTTGAC
Source organism: Hyparrhenia diplandra (assembly GCA_015847255.1). Classification (NCBI taxonomy): domain Eukaryota; kingdom Viridiplantae; phylum Streptophyta; class Magnoliopsida; order Poales; family Poaceae; genus Hyparrhenia; species Hyparrhenia diplandra. Next base: position 180,307 of record JADLZK010011231.1, read on the forward strand.
AATCCGAAAGCGTTGATCGAAAGAGAGACGGTCCCGCACCGTTGCACTGTCGCTAATCCACCGGAGGTTGAACCCATCATCCCGTACCATCTTCATCAACACTCATGGCCAAGTCACTCAACGACTACTCTACCCCCCGGTGGGCAATGTGCCCACTAGGCGGCGATCAACGTCGGAGACAAGAACTTTGAGATCCGCGCGCGGCCTCATCACGATGGTACCGAGCCAATCCATTGCGTGGATTGCCAAGCGAGGATGCCAAGCGCACCTTCAAACCTTCCTAGAGGCGTGTGACACCATCGTCATCAAGGGCGTGGAGCCCGATGCAATCAAGCTCCTTTGTTTCCTTTCTCCCTAGTGGGGAAGGCGAAGCGATGGTTCTATAAAGACAAAGCTCAAGTCAGCACTTGGAGCAAGTGCTCCACCGCGTTCCTCGCGACGTTTCTTCCCAATTTGCAAAACCAATGCCCTGCGGGTAAGAATCTCCAACTTCGAGAAATCTAATGAACCAATTCTGAAAGCGTGGGAAAGGCCGCAAGAATACATCCTTGCCCGCCCACATCACGGCATGGAGACATGGCTCGTGCTTGTAACTTCTACAATGGTCTTACACCTATGTGTAGGGGCCATCTTGATGCCACTACCGAGGGGCGTTTTACGTCCCTCACCGCCGAGAAAGTTGAAGCACTCATCGAAAAGATGATCGAGAACCAAGGATGGGGAGATGTGAGCCCCCAAACAAAAAGAGGCATGCACAACGTCAAAGAGAGGCGAACATGCTCGTCGCAAAGATGGACCTGTTACTAAAAGATTGGGAGATCGTTTTGCCGAGAAGGAAGCCATGAACAACACCCTACCTCCTCCGAAGCAATGATGACTTGTGAAGTCTATGGAGAGGTCGGACATTCGGGTAACAAGCGCCACGAAACTCGAGAAGAGCTTGCCTTCATCAACAACGGGTACCATACGGGTAATAACAACAATAGGTGGAACAACCAAGGATGCCCACAAGGAGGTAATAGTTTTAATTATAATTACAATTCCAATTACAACTCGAACCAACCCTCTTTAAAAGACTTAGTTCTTGGTCAAGCTAAGATTAATGAATCTCCGAACAAGAAGATATCTTACAATGATAAAATGTTAGAATCCATTAGTTCAAAGCTTGAAAGTTTGTCCTTTGTTCGAGAATCAATCGACTTTAATAAAATGATTGAAAGCGCCAAATTTCTCAAATGTTATACGCTATCTCATTTAAATCAAAAGAGGATTTGGCGGAAGCCGAACCCTTTGTTGAGGCGATTAACATGGTGACAACGAGGATTGGTAACCCTCGGGGGGTCGGACCTACCCGAATGTTTTTGTAGAGTCACCATTCGTCACAAAGAAGGCAGATCCTGGACATCCCACGATCACTGTTCAATCGGTCCTCACATCTTTGAGAAGGCCTACTACGATTTGGGGCAAGCGTCAACATCATATCCAAAAAGACAAGTGATGCACTAAGATGTTCGCCACTAACCCCCATCAAGCTGCAACTCGGATGGAAGATCAATCCATTAAGGCGTGAGAAGGCATAGCGAAGACATCCTAGTACGGGTGAAGAACAGCTACATCCCCACGGATTTTGTTGTCTTGGATATGGGGGAAAGCGAAGTCATGCCACTACTCTTGGGAAGACCGTTCCTGAACACAACAAATGCCACCATATCTGTCGGAACGGGAAAGATCAAATTCCAACTTCCCGATGAGGCGATGTATTATGCCATTTCAATGGTTACTATATTGCCAACCCAATCGGGAAGAGGAAACCTAAAAACCCAACCCAAGAAGACTAAAGAGCATTGTTCCATGATCCGCATCAAGTACGGATCAACCACCCAAGAGTTGAGAGAAATAGTGATAGATCCTAAAAAGTTTATGAGCCTCCCTCAACTAGCTAAGACCTTGAGAAAACAAAAGTCGGAGCCAAAGAGAAAGGTGGCTCTAATAAATATGATGTAAAGGAAAAAGGTGTTCCTAACAAAGAGAACTCCGAAAAGAAACCAAGAGCCACTTCCACCAAAAAGGTGTGGAAGAAAAAGGAACAACCAACACCGACGCCCTCGCCACCAAAGACCACAAAGAAGATGCGGCAAGTAAAGCATACACTGCCCGAAAAGGCGGTGAGCCTACACTAGAAGAGATTTTTAGGTGTCAAGGTGGAAGATATTCAAATCAACCCCGCCTTCTTCAATCTACCAATATATCATATAGGTAAAGAACCCCAGGAGGTAAATCAATTTACCACATTGATTATTTACCTATTTTCATATTAATATTATTAAACTTTTTTTATACCATAGTATTCCTGCTCCCAACTAAAATAAAATTTACTTTCCTATCTATATATAAAAAAAATATATATAATTTTATAAATATTTTATATACCCTTCATTTATTCCCTATCTAAAATTATAGTTTTGAATTTAAATAGCCTAAATAAAACTTTTCTAACCCCTAAAATAAACTCTTGATTTTTAGTACCCAATTCATTTGCCATGAATAAAAATATGTAAAACATATTCCAAAACAATTTTTACATTTTATAAAAAATCAAAATAAAACTTGGGAAATCAAAACTGGAGCCAACGGTTGGTCGGCCAGAAGCACCAACGGTCGGGGCAGCACTTTCGACCGTTCTTCGCCACCGCCAAAGGCGGGCGGCGGTGGGGCCTACGGCGCGGCCGCCACATGGGGGGCGACCGCCGCTGGGTAACTTGTGCCCGCTGTCCCCGATTCCTATCGGTTCTAGCCGTTGCTCACGCACGAGTGTCGCGGGTGCTTTGCTCTATAAATACTCGAGGTGGCCGGGAGAGCTCTCCACCCCTCTCATTCTCACACTTTCACTCTCCCACTTCACCTCTCCATTCATTCTTGCGTCCCAAGAGCTTGAGCAAAGCCCTAGTGCAAGAAACCTCTTGAAAACACCGGCCACAACTTGTCTACAATCAAGAGCTCGTAAGATTTTTCTAGCTAACATCACCCTTGTTCGAGTTTTTCTTGTTGTTCTTTTTTGTTTGCCAGCATGAGCGGGATAAGAAGGAAGATTTTTGGAGCAATCAAGAACATGAGGAGGAGCTCTAGGCTGTCCCAAGGCTCAAGCTCGCGCCACACCGAAGCCGACGGAAGCCCGATGCACGAAGACGACGCTCCTCCCCAGAACCACACGCACACAACGATCGATGAAGCTGACGCTCCGTACCTCGACCTGGAAGAAGGGCGAGAGAAGCAAGCATACAACCTCCTCAAAGGTCGCCCCTTCGCCCACGCACCACGCTTCTCCCAGGAAGCTCTCGAAAAGCTAGGTATGGATTTCGAATTTCCTCGCATGTGGAGAGCCGTTGGTTGGGCAAAGATAGATCCTCTTGATGATCCGGTTCTAGATTGCTTACTATCCAATTCTGTGCACTTTAAAAGTTCATGATGAGGGTATTTCTTTTTCGTCTTTTCCAAACCCCATACTATCGCACTTGGAAACAAATTTCTTGGTTACCTAGGTTTTGATGCAAAGAAATGTTCCATCAACTTAGATGCATCTCTCCGTGGGTACAATCGTGATGCTTTCTTCACGCAAATTTCTAATTTAGATTGCTCAAGTGCTAAATTTGATCTTTGTTAATACAAACATCCAACACCCATCTTTGAGGTTCATGCATAAATGGATGTCCATCACCATATTTCCTAGGCAAGACCCCCGTCGCATACATGATCTTTGAACTAAAATGTCTTTTTGCAATGGTGCATCGAATTAAAATTGCTCCTATTAGAGAAATAATTATTTGGATACTAGAAACTATCAAACTCTCTACTACGGTTTATTGCACTTCCCTTGTGACACGGATTGCCCGTGGCGTCGATGCGTGTTGGCGGTCACGAGCGACACATTTTTACCGTCAACATTCTACCATAAAAGGGGTGAAACTATACATTATCATACTCATATACATTTATTACTCATATATTCCCACTTGTAGTGCCCCAAACATTATTTTGCGAAACTATACAAATACGGTGGAAATAATACCAAAAGGCGCCTCCCCGGAAAGCGCATTCTGAAGTATATCAAGCCCAAGGGAGAAACGGACCAAAACGACACAAGCTGGGCGCACACACGTCACCACACAACTTTTGAAGCCCACACAAGACACCACGCCAAAGCCCGGCCGAGCCGAGCGGGCGGTGCTTGTAGCGCACCTCTGGCGAGGCGGTTCGGGCCCGATCTTGGCATGGCGGTTCATTAAATGACCGGGGGGGGCGGTCTTTGTGGTGTATGGCCGGTTCGGTGAGCGTGGGCCGCCCGAGGATGGTCGGTTTTGGGGGAATCGACACTTAGCCCCCCTCTCTCACTTGTATAAGTAGCCCCCCCTCACCTCCTCTCTCAAAACACACACCATTTGGAGCCTCCTCACTCTCACACTTCCACTCTACTCCACCTCTCTAGTTCTTTTAGCTTTAGTAGTATTTGGAGCAAGGCTAAGCTTCATTGGAGAGCTTGTACTTGGGAGAAAGGAATATTCGGTATGAATACAATTATGGTTTCTACCCAAGTCTTGTTCTTATATAGTTGTGCAATAGAGCTAGAGTATTTACATGTTATAGTCTTGACATATGAACTAGCATATAGTTTCTATGTTATATTCTTGACATGTTGTTCTCGACACGATCATGACAGAAGAACTAGACTATAGTTCCTATGTCGTGGTTAGTCGTATAGAACTTTAGGCTTAACCATTCATGCCATGTATTTGAGTAGAGTAAGAGTTGTGCTGAGATGGCGGTTCGTTGTGGCTTTCGGGCCTATCCATGTTCTAGCTCGTTCATCCGTAGGGTGAGAGTCCACGGGGGACATGGGATGTACCTTAACATGCGGGCATGGTGCTCGGGTGAGCGGGGACCTTCGGATATGATAGCATGCCCGGTCGAGGGGGTAGGCGGGGGGTCGTGGATGACCTTGTCCGTCCTTTGTAATCCCCCCACGTTCGCATGTCGTGTAGGAGTTCGTAAATGCCCTGGTGGGGTCTCCCCGTCCATCTCACTCTCAACCTAAAACTCTAGTCATTTATGTTTGCATGATCATTAACTTGTTCTTTGCACAGCTATACATTAGAAATGCCTGCTCCACTTAGGAATATTCTTTATTCTTTATTTTCCTTTTATCCTTGAGGTTGGCCCAAGTGTGTGTCACACTATCTTATGAACTATCATGACTTACCCCTGTATTGAGTATTGGTCAACTACACAGTCATGTTGTCTTGTTCATGCCCCCTGCTAGAATCCTACACCATGCCTTCCTTTGGGAAAATATAAATAACAATACCCTGAATATCTCGGGTGAAATGCTACAGCGGTATTCCGTGCGCTTGCGGACTTGTTACGTAAATGTTTGAGAATGTCACCCGACATCCCATGGCGGCGTTCTTTGGAATGTAACAATTACTGGTGAAGTCGTTGTGGGAAGTCAACCTTTGGTTTTCCAGTGCTCTTGCCTTTTTGGCGGTTGTGCTTAGATTACCAACAGGCATTTCTAAGCGTGATTGCCTTTTTGGTGATTCTTGCGAAGGAATGTCAACAATCTTTGTTGGAGGAATAGAATGTTCTCTACATCCTTTCCCCACGCATGGAAATCACGATCCAATCCACGATACAAGGGCATCACATTAAGCTTGATGCAAATGATCGCAAGAAGGTTATTTATTATTTCGGGCTATACAATTGAGATTCCGCTTCTAACCGGAATACTCTTTGTATAAGTTCAATCACTTACCTTTGTTCGGATCCTCTCCGGACGAAGCACTTGAAGCTTCTGTGTGTCTCGCGAGTCAACCAAGAGAGTTGGAAGAGACGGGGCGGGAACCTCACGGTCACCTGCACCAACACCGGACTTCGTGCGGACCCCGCACCCGACTTAACCCTCTTGCGAATTCTCGCCACCACCGGCACACAGGTTCTTTTCGGCTACGCCAAACCCGAATGCGCACACAGTTACTGGGGCGGCTATGGGCGGGTCCCGCACCGAACGAGGGCGGCGGCTCGGCATGGAGGGACACATTTGAGATATCATCCGAGTCGATGGGATGCCTCCACCACTTTCACCCACGCCGATCCACGGTGGACCCTCGAGGCGATCAAGGAGCTCAATACTCGTGTCGAGGGGAATCGAGGTTTGCACCAATAACATTCGCGACACCCTTCACTCTTATGTGCGGCTGCGGTCAGCGCTACTAGGAGCATCGGCGAGGAGATCATCGGCATCCGTGAGCTGGAGGAGCAGCGCCCGCGCTAAGCGAAGCGTTACGGCGACACATGGGTTTCGACCACGACGTATAGGCTTCACGCTAACTTGGGGAGGACCCCCACAAAGGTAAGCCTTTATTTTCCCAAGTTATTCCCAATTTCCTTTCAGCAAAAAAAAATTCTACTTGTTTATGTGACTTTAAGGTTGTGTAAAACCCTCTTAAGTTGAAATGATGAATAGTTGCTCTGTTTATAAATCAGCTTGCGCCTAGTTTATAACTTAGAATTCCTCAATGTTTAAGTTTGTTGGCTAAATTGTCTTGTCCTAGGAACTTGATAAAATGTGGGTTGCAAATACATGATCCTTTTCTAAGTTATTGCCGGATATGATATGGTGTAAAAAGATTCTACTACAACTTTGTTCTTAGAAAGACTTGACATCGGAACCTGAATCTAAAAAAGAGAAAAAAAAAAAAAAAAAGGATGAAAAATGGTCAAGTGTCCAGGGCGAGTAGAGCCCACATCTCTAAAAGCCCAAAAAAAAATAGCGCTATAGCGGCGGCGCGCTATAACGCGCCAATTAAAACGCCGCGACGCTATTGTCAATTTCCACGCTATTGGCGCTATTGGAGCTATAAGCGCTATTGCGCCGCTAAAGCGCGCTATATTTTCACGCTATTGCGCCGCTAAAGCGGCGCTATTTGGCGCTATAGCGCGCTATTTCCAAGCTATTGGCGCTATAGCGGTAGCAGCATTTGGAGCTACTGCGGCGTAGGCTGCCGCTATAGCAGCGGCTATAGCGGCTCTATAGCGGCGCAATAAGCGCCCGAATAGCGCCGAAAAAAGCGGCGCTATTTTCCATAGCTCGCGATCAAAAACATGGCTAAAAAAGAGGAAATAAAAAGACACAAGTCTAGAGCGAGTAGAGCCCCGTCTCCAAAAAAAAAAAAAAAAAAAAGAAGAGAGAAACCTCACTCTCTCAAAAGTATTCAAAAAAATGATGATGATGATGTATAAATGAAATAAAATAAATCCCGGATGAATAGTTAATCAAAAGAACGAATAAGTAGTGTTTCTATAAAACCGTTCCGTCTTGCAATTTCCCAAGAATATGGAAAAAAATGTTATAAGCCCCATATGATTCGAAAGTGACAAGGATAGATAAAAATGCCAACTTATTTAAACAATGAGTGAACACTTTGTTATAAACATGGTACACTTTGATTTATATCGGCATTGAAGCAACTCCCGATCAACAACCAAAACACTTAGCTATTTGCTCGGGGCGAGCAAAGGTTAAGCTTTGGGGGAGTTGTTGGCGGTCAAAATCATACACTTTATACCGCCAACTTAGCTCTAAATAAGAGGAAAAAGCACACTTATGTCATATAAACCTTTACTACTCACCTAGTTCCACTTGTATTCGAAGAAAATCTGTTTTGCAGAAACAAACACGGAAACGGGTGAAAGTACGTAAATAAAGGGAGTGAAACACAACTCAAGGAATGCGCTTTGCCAAGGGGAACGCCACCAGGCCAAAACCAACACAAAGCGGACCAAAGCACCTCCGAAGGCGCGAACTAGAGTGGGCCACCAGCCCACCTACGACGAGGCGCGGCACCGGGCGGGCCAAACTGGGCCGGCCGCCACGGCGCGCGGCGCCCGCCGCGGGCTGGCGAACCCGCCCGCGCCGTGTCTGCGGTTCCGTCTCCGGAGGGTAGAGGCGGTGCATAGCGGTGTTTTTGGTGTTCGGCGCCAAAACTCCCACCAAAAGCACCTTTCCCCTTAGTATAAATAGGAGGGGTACACCCCCCCCTCCTTTAAAACAACACACACACCTTGAGCACTATCACTCACTTGCACTTCTATAGTTGTAGTCGTAGTTTTGAGCACGGTTGAGCTTCAAGGAGGGCTTGTCTCCTTGGAAGAATTCCTTGGTAATATATTTATATATATCATGGAGTCCCTTTCAAAGCATTCAAGTCTCTATATTCATATTGCAATGCGTTCGAGCAAGAGTATAGTTATCCTCATGTTATCTTTAGAATGTGTGAACTATGGTCTAGTTAACATGTAATGAAGATTAGACATGACTAACTATAGGATTAACCGTTCATATGTCGACTCGATGGAAATTGGTCGGGTTATGTAGATTATGATGGTTTGGTGTACCTTCGGGTTTGCCTTTATCCTTGCTTGTCGATCCGTAGGGTCGGAGTCGAGGGGGATTTAGATAGTTCTCTATACATGTGGGCGTGGTGTCAGGTTTATAGAAACCATCGAAATGTCGGCATTCCACGGTAGTGAGGTAGGGGCGGTGGTGACAGCCCTGTTCGCCCATTGTACTCCTCCACGTTCGGATGTTGATTTGGAGTTACGAAAGTGTCCATCGGCCGGCATACCGGTGCGGGCATCTCCTCGTCATATGATTGTAGCTCCGTCATGATTCATCCTCCTCATATGCATACTAGAGTTCACCCATGTGCGAGTATTAGAACCACCGGCTCATAGTAGATTTTCCTTTATCCTTATCCTCCCCCTAGTGGTGTAGTAGCTTATGTGTGTTTGTCATTATCCACGAATATCATTTTCTTACCCGCATTTGACTAATGGTTATTCATAAATACATTGTGGGGATATCATCATCATTATGCTAGAATTTACCCAAACCTGCCTTCCTTTGGGAAAATATAAATCCACGATACCCGAATACCATCGGGTGAAATGCTACAATGATAGATCCGTGCGCTTGCGGATTGACTATCGCAAACATATGAATCCATCTATCACCGATGTTTCTTAACGTGGTCACTAAGAATATTATTTATTCTTAGCGATTGCGCTATGAAATGCCAACAAGCATTTCTGGTGCCATTACCGGAGATAGGTTTATTATCTATTTCTAGTAATGTCGTTAAGAAATATCAACAAGCTACAAGTTCAACGTCTTCTTCGGTGACTGAACCCCGACTTCTCCTTCGACGGCGACTCCTCTTCGGCCGTCAAGCGATTTCAACAACAGGATGGGTCAGCTCTGGTTACGCTACGGTCGGTAACTCACCCTCACCAATCACTTCAGCTCTCTCGCGGCCCGGTGGTCCCAGCGTCGCCTCGTCGAGCGGTGAGGAGATGTCCTGATCTGAGATTGGGCCGACCCGGAGGGGGTAGGGCGGCCCGGCCGGCCGCTAGAGGGCGCGCGGGGAGGAGGGCTGCCGCCGCCCCCCTCTCTCTCTCTCTCTCGCTCCACGTCATCATCGAATTAGATTAAAATTAGGACTTTTGGTGTGAAGGGGATATTTCAATCTATAAGGAAGTCTCCTATTAGGAAAAGAATAAGAGTTTGCTTGTAAAAGGTATTCGGAAATATAAGGAAACCGAGGAGATTGCTTGAGATACAAGTCTCATAGGAGGGCTATATAAACAAGGGAGATGTAATCTTTTAGGGACAAGCAAATAAAGAAAATATTTCCCCCGCTTCTACCACGGCCTCCAGCGCCCGACGCCTCCCTGCCCCCAGCGCCGCGCCGCCGCCGTCTCCCCGTCTGCGCGCTGCTGCCCCCGAGCAGCCGCCCGCCGCCGCGCCCGACCACCCCGGCGTCGCCACCGACCATGTCGCCGCCGCCCTCCCCGAACGCGAGCGGCGTGACATACTCCCTCGGTCTCAAAAAAGATGCAACTATGGGAGCGTATCGGTCAAATTTTCTCAACTTTGACTATGTTTGTTGAAAATACGTGCAACATTTATATTTCCAAATAAATTTATTAAAAAACTGAACTTAGGGCACTCACAATGCAGACTCTACCACAGAGTCTAAGCTTATTCATTACCATCATATTTATTGCACTTTGCTCATACAGCTGATGTGACAAAGTGCATTTATCGAAAAAAAACAAGACTCTAAGTCTTATTTGGACTCCAAGTCGACGATACATAAGGTAATAAATAGTTTTAGACTCCATGGTAAGTCTGCATTGTAAGTGCCCTAAAAGATCTTTCAATGATATTAATTATTTAGTATAAATATTTATATATTTAATATATAATTGCTAGCCGTTTGAAAATGTTGATTTCTCGAGAAACCGAGAATTGCATGTTTTCGAGACGGAGGAAATACATCATTTGAAGCGGTTTCGTGGACCAGCACCAATGCCCCACTAGTCCACTAGTCAAACGGTTTGACGGTCTTCCCGGCTGCAATCCATCCAACTCGCCCATGGTGCCTGCCTTATCTACATAGCATGGACCCAGCAGCTTCCCGCCGAAGACTCTGTCTGTGCGCGTACGCGGAAGAAGCTCGATCAACTCCAAGTCTCCAATCAGCGAGCCTAGCGGTGGCGACTACGCGCATCACGTAAGTAGGCGCTCATCCTAGATGCTACTTGAGTTCATGGAGGAGTGGTCATAATCCGGCCTAGATGCTCTTTGAGTTCATATATATGCTTCATGTATATTATTCATCTCTCAATTTGAGAGGGAATTGGCCTTTGGCCTTGCATATACTTGAGTTGATGTATATTGTTCGTCCAGGGGATGCATGTATGGGGCCTACCTATAGCATAGACAAATAGAATCATTCGTTCAGTTTTCTTGTGCTCCAGCGAAAGATCGATGAGCTATGTCCTCCTGCAAGGACTGACTAGCAATTTATTGTAATCTTGTTTTGGGTGATTCTTGTCCCTGGTGTTATTCAGCGCTTGGTAGAAATTCAGGTGACTAGATAATCAAAACCGTTTCACCATGTAACAGTAGCCAGTCTCTCGCCCCTTCCTTTGCTACAGTTGCAACTGGGCGAAAAGAAGGCGAGCGCGTTTCCGACGACGATTAATTCCACCTTTCCCACTCCTCTCCGGTGGCCGTTGAGGCGTCGGTGAGTGTGGCGGGCAGTGGAATCATTGTGTGGTTGTATATAGGGTAGGTAGATGTCCTACTGATTTTTTAGAGAACAAGCTGTATACTGTTAAATATGTAATACTAGTGCCTGTGTTTATACATATTAGGTCCGGTGCAATGTGTAACACGGAGTTGCTATTCAGATAGCATGTTATGATATATTACGCTCCAAGTTTACACTTTGGCAGGTTAGGACTGTTCAAGGTTCTTTTGGTCAGCTAGCAGGCATTATAATCCCATACAAGAATAGTTTCCTTTCATTCTTTCAATAGTATAAGATAACATTACTTGAGTATCAAAGAATAGTAACATTACATATGACCTTATTATGCAGGCAAAGCAACCATCCGTAGCATTCCTATCACTGCGCTTGGTTGTGCATGGATTACCAAGGGGACAATCTTAGAGATTTCCTTCAAACTAATGGGCGTCAGGTGCTTCAAAGAGTGGAAAACAATTACAGGCTGAGATATTTCACTGAAAATGAGATACAAAATATTACCAATGGATACAAGACTATTCTGGGAAGAGGGGCATTTGGTGAGGTCTACAAAGGAACGCTAGAAGACCAAACCTCAGTTGCTGTAAAGAGATATTTACATGGGACCCACAAAGAGGTGTTTGCCAAGGAAGTGATAGTGCACACTCAAATAAACCACAAGAATGTTGTTAGACTCTTGGGCTGCTGCACAGAAGAAAATGCTCTAATGATTGTCATGGAGTTTATCTCTAATGGGAACCTCAGCAGAATACTTCATGGCAACAGCGCTAACAGTTGGGTTCCCTTCCCTTTGTACAAAAGAATAGAAATTGCCATTGATGTTGCTGACGCATTATCGTGCATGCATTCGATGTATAGTCCTGTTCTCCATGGTGACATCAAACCTGATAACATACTGCTAGATGAAAATCTTAGACCAAAGATATCAGATTTTGGAATTGCAAGACTCCTTTGTGATAATGGGCCTGAGCAAGCTTCCACTGTCATTGGTTCCTTTGGTTACATTGATCCAGCATACTGTGATAGTGGAATCCTAACCCCAAAGAGCGATGTTTACAGCTTTGGAGTGGTTTTGCTGGAAGTTATCACAAGGAAAAAAGCACTGGATGGGACCATTACCCTTGCTCAAACTTTTAATGAGGTTCTCACAAAAGGTGAGGATGTGCAGGACATGTTTGATGAGGAAATCAGTGTTACAGAAAACATGAAGTTTCTTGGAGACATTGGACAGCTAGCAGCTAAATGCTTGCGGAAGGACATCAAAACACGTCCTGAAATGGTTGAAGTAGCTACTGGTCTAAGGATGATCAGGAAAGCTATGCAGATAGATCAAGAAAATCTGAGTCGGCAGCTAACTGTATGGACATTGGGACACAAATTTGGCAATTTAAAAATTTTCAATGAAACTGAAATGAGAGAGATGACCAAAAACTACCGCATGACCTTGCCGAAAGAGTCATGTGAATCTCTCTACAATGGAGTCCTTGACGAGGATCATCCAGTTATAGTAAGACAACTTAAAACATGTTCCGATGCTGACAGAGAAATGTTCCTAAACACTATGAGCATATTGAGCCAAAAGAATCACAAAAATGTTGTGGATGTTGTTGGCTTTCACCTAGGGAAATCCATTTCAGAGTGTGTATACGAGTCTTTCTGTGATTTATCCAAGTCAAAGTTTGGCTGTCTATCGTTATCTAACAGAAACCTCTATGACACTATCTGCTCCATAGAAAAAATTCCCCTTCATCAACGTTTGTCAATAGCAGTCCAGTGTGCAGAGGGCCTGGTTCATATCCATTCATTAGTAGCTGAAAGTCCTGATTTGTGTGGTTCGAGCCTCTTGGGAAATTTCAGGTCAGTCAATGTATTTCTGGACAAGAATTTGGTGCCAAAAATTTTCAATTGGAACTTGTCAACGTTTCTTGGGCTTTCAAATGTGCAGAATACTCTTCATGACAGTGGACGAGAGTATTATTTAGACCCAAGGGATGTTTCTAGTGAGCTTTTTAACCTGAAATCTGATGTTTATAGCTTCGGAGTTGTTCTTTTAGAGCTCATCACTTGGAAGACAGTGCGATACATGTATGATGGAAGGGTTCTGGTGCTTACGAAAGACTTCCTTCATTCCTATAGAACTGACCATGATGCAATAGAAATTTTTGGCAAGGTTTACGATGAACAAGGCAAGTCCTTCATTCACGAGGCCATTGCCATTGCTGTTGATTGCTTACAACCTCATATCGAAAAGAGGCCAGAAATGAAAGTTGTACTTTCCCGTCTCCGGATTATCGCTTCAGCCCAAAGTATCAGAAGCAAACTCACTGGTACACGCAATGAAATCTCTTCTCGTCTTGGTCTGTCAGCCTTAACCATTTAGATACACACATGAAAAACAAATAGAAGCTGCAGTACTTAAGGTTTAGGTGTACCTTTCAGCACAATAAAAAACCACCCTTACCATATACACCATTCATTAAATTTTGGTTTCAAGTGGTGTACCATGTATATCAAAATACAATATTTGTTTTACTGTAGTGCTTCTAAGAAAATAAGAGTTTCCGGCCGGTGATCAATCACCTTAGCCTATTGTATTTAACTATTTACTTCTTCGTTTCTTCAATGCAGCTGGTGATAACAATAAATCTAGGCAACACATGGTTCCTGCCACTGTTAGCAATACTGCTAAACTTGATCTTACTCTTACTCTTACATCGACCATTTCCCTAGAGGAACTGAATGAAGTAACCAGGAACTTCAGTAATGATCTTGTTATAGGGCAGGGATCATATGCCCAAACTTTCTTGGCAGTTCTTAAAGATGGATAGAGGTCTGCCATAAAAGCTTGATCCTGTTGAAGAAATTCAAGTGCAGGTTATGCATCTCCGCCTTGCTGTTCCACCTTTTTCAGTAATTGTTGTTTTTAGTATGTACAACAAAGGAATAGTTTCTAACAACTTGTGTTGCAGGTTCCGGCCATTTTAGGAATTAGTCAGCATGACAATGTTGTGCAACTTCTTGGATATTTTTTCAAAGAGGAAACTCGTGTTCTTGCTTATGAGTATGCAACAAGGGGATCCTTGTATGATATTCTTCGTGGTATGGAATAACCCTAGATTTACTTTCAAAAGCTTCAAGCTTGATTATTTGGTGTTTTCTTGTTAGCCTTAGACACAGGGCAATGCCATGGTTAGCTTAAATGTTTTGAAGCAATCGTATCAATCCATTGTTAGTCTACTAAATAATGTAGAAAGTATCAAGCTTGGAAAGCCCAGATGATATTCTTTGCATTCACCATGGTTTTAGGTAAAAAGGGTGTCAAGGGAGCCCAACCAGGACCACCTCTGTCATGGATGCAGCGTGTGAAGATTGCCGTAAGTGCTGCAAAAGGCCTCGAGTTCCTCCATAACAAGGCTGATCCTCCCATCATCCACAACAACATCAAGTCTAGCAACATACTTCTCTTTGACAATGATGTTGCAAAAATAGGTGATATTGGTGCCTCAACACATGAAGCCCCTAATAGGTTTGATAAGTACTATGAGACTGTTTGGGATGCTCCCAAGTATGTTTCTGGCTATGAAGCACCTGAGTATGTGATGGAATCCTTCTACACTTTCAGAATTACTTATGCCTAGGCTGATAAATTTGATATGCCAGCATTTCTCCTACTTGCGTGATGTTGTCTTCTTTGAACTTGTTAGGTACATAATGTCAGCAACATATAGCATAAAGAGTGATGTCTACAGCTTTGGGATTATACTGTTGGAGCTTTTAACTGGCCGCAAAGCAGTCGATAATACAATGCCACGTGGACAGCGGAGCCTAGTGACTTGGGTACATATGCCAGCGCTCCCAGTTCTAGTTTCTTTATAGGATGCAGCAACTAATTTGCTTATCCTAAGGTGCAGGCTTTACCAAGGCTTAGTGAAGACAAGGTGGAACAGTGCATAGATCCACGGCTTGGACAAGGATACCCACTAAAGGCTGTCAGCAAGGTAACAATATTGTTAACCCTGGACGGTGTGCGCTTGGGTAAGCAAGTTGAGGTCTATACAATGTGACTTGTGACTTACCTATGAATATAACCATCTTTTGACATTGGAAAAAGGATGACATAATCGTTTTTTTTCTTCTTTTAAAGGGATTTTTTAGATCATGTTTGTTTCTCCTGCATTTAAGCTGAGCTTATCCACAAAATTATATTTATGGTCAGACAGATATAGCTTCTGCTCTCCACTTTAAAGAAACAGAAGGCATGCTCCACAAATAACTCAAGATTTGCCTACTTGCTCCTATAAAGATACAACGGAAGCCACAGTCAGTAATGGTTGTGAATATTGACACAAAACACTAGCATAACACAAACATACATTCTATTGACTTAAACATTCATATAGTATTTTAAGAAAAGTATACAAAGACACTTTGACTGGGCATGATCGTTTATAGAGCTAGGAACACACCAAATTTTACTGAAAGCCATAATCAAATCGTATTTTCCAAATTTGCTACTCTTTAGAATTTCAACTAATAACATCTTTCGCCCTAAAAGAGAACAGTATACCCTTGTTCTGAAAGTAGTACTCTAAACAACGAACTTTTATTTCATTTTGTGTGTGTGTGTAATTCTTGATTTACTTTGGCAAACAGATGGCTGCTGTTGCTGCACTGTGCGTGCAGTATGAAGCAGATTTGCGGCCTGAAATGAACATTGTCGTCAGGGCTCTGAGCACATTACTGAAGACCGAGCCACCGTCCCTGCCTCGGTGAAGCACCTTCAATGTGCGGTGTATGTCATTGCTGTTTCAAGTTGACACGATCAGGATGGTGTGGGACAGAAAGTTAGCATTACCCCAGCCCCCCTAGGCTTGGAACTTGGCTTTGTTTTAGTCGGTGCATATTATGATTTAGACTTGTACAAAAAATGGATCGTCCTCAGCATCTTGTCTCGTCAGTTCTGAAAGATGCAGTGCTAGGTGTACCTTACATCTGTGTGCAAATGCTAAATAATATTCACAGCTTTGTAAATGCCGGATCATACTGTACATGGTTGTATCTTTTCTAGTGTACAGTGTTGTTTTTCTTCTGTTATGTACAGGGAGACAGTCGAGTTGTAAGTGTGGTGGTGGCGGGTTTTGTTACTTTTGTATCTCTTTTTTCTTTATACCGTCTAATAAAAAACAGCGGCAAAGCTTTTGCCGTTCCTTTCAAAAAAAAAAAAAAAAATACTGTACATGGTTATTACTCGGCTGGATTCCTTATTTTTACGGTACGTAATAACAGGGTGCACCGAAGAATACTGTAGCTCATACTCGTAGACTGACGAATACTGTAGCTAATACTAGTACAGCTGGAGCTACAGCCGGCTTTCAGCTAAAAGCGAACACGCGAAATATAGTAGGAAAAACATCAGAGCAACAAGTGACACAGTTTGCTCAAGATGGGGCAAAATAGAACGTAATTCTGAGGTAGGGCACAAGGGGGCGTCATCTAAAATAAAATCCTTGATCAAAGTTCCTTATTAGGCAAAAACTTTGCAGTCAACAAAACTGTGGTGGTTACACAGGCTATATCTCGTTCCCAGCATCATCCTACTTGTCTCCACTTTTTTTTTTTTTTTCTCGAACACGTCTTCACGTGTCTTTTTTCATTAAGAGAAGAAGCCAAGACTGGTGACAAACAGTACAAAACAACACAATACAAGACGATATGACACGACACAACACAACACCACACGACCACAGAGCTCGTGGCCACAACAAACAAGAAAAGAGAGGAGCCCGCCACCGAGCCACAAACACAACACGCTAGGGCTAAATGCAAGCATCGCTAGGCCAAACTTGGGCGACGTCATCCGAATAGAGTGGAAGTCCCGTCGCCGAACACAAAGCCAAGTATCAAGGGGGCGTCGCACACTTTCGGCGGCGATTGCCCGAGGTGGATCAGTGTGCGACGTCGGTGGCCACGGCCAAGCACGATGAGCGACAACGATGGCGTCAACCCCGAGGCGACTCCAAGCCGCGGTGCAACATCGGTGGCCCACGCCCAAGCAACGACGACGGCGACCATGATGGCATCAACATCCAAACGAGCCGTGAGAGGCGAGCTGCAACACCGCCGCGACCAAATCAGGGGACGCGAACAGAATGCGCAGTGGAGCTCCCCGGTCACCGAAACGCGACGCCGGGTGGCCCACGGCCAAACAACAACGACGGGCGGCAACGTTCGCATCAACCCCGAGGCCAGGCGGGCTAGAGGGCGGCGAGGCGATGACTCGCGCTTGCAAAGGCGGGACGCCGAGACGACAATGAAGATTGGGGCGGAACTTGCGAGGCGACGAGGAGCTCGATGGGCCCAACGGAGCCTTTAAGAAGGGGATGACGCCCATGGACGCCACCGCGTTGAGAAGTGCCCATGGAACTTTCGCTCCCGAGCCCCGCAACCACGACGACGAAGGCGAAAGATGACGACGCCCAGGAAGGTGATGGCGCGGGCGCCACCGTCGTCGTCGGCCCAAGGCGCAAGGCTTGGGCGAGGGTTTTCACCCTAGTGCCGTCATCCGTAGTTGCTACTCCCCGATCCACCTTTGCACCCGCAGCCCGAGGTGGATCGTTGGCGACCAGCCGCCGCAGCGACCGAGAGGTGACACGCCCTTGCCCGCAAATGGGGCGTGGCGGCGGGAGCTCGCCAGCGCACCGCCATGCGCCGAATCGCCCGTACCCGCCGCCCGGGGACGGCTGGGGTCGCCCGCATGGGCGATCTTGGTGGCGCACCGTGTCGCGCAAAAAGGGCCACCGAGAGCGCGGCGTGGCGCACCCCGTGTCCGCGCAAGGGCCATCGAGGAGGGCGCGGGCCTCGCCCGCGCCCGGCTCCCACGCCGCGACGACCCAACTTTTCCCGTCGCTGTCCGGTACGGCCCCCTCGTATGGAAGCCGCACGTAGCCATGCCGTCACGCCACCAGGAACACACGCCGGAGAGGGGCGGGCGCGCCGCCACGCGCCCCGCCGCGTGGGCACACCTCCCTGGCGCCCGAGGTGGGAGCGATTGGCGTACCGGACAACGCGGGATCGCCGACGCCGCAAGAACCCTAGCGCGTGGCCGCCGGCGGCGCGCCCAGCCGCGAGGGCGCAGATCCGCCCGCCACCGGGGGCCGGATCCGGCCGAGGAGGAGGCGAAGCGGGCGCCATCCCCGGCCGGCGGCCGCCCGAGCCGGAGGTGGAGGTGGAGGCGGGGGAGGGGGGGAGGAAGCACCTGGAGGCAACAGGGAGCGGGGGGAGAGCGCGGGGGGAGGAGCCTTGTTGGGCCCTCCCTGGCCGGCGCCGCCGCCGGCGACGGAGCGGCGGCGGCGGCCCCCGCCGACGGCGTGGAGCGGGGAGTTCGGTGGCGGCGCGGGGTTCCTCGAGTCGCCCTCGGGAGCCACGCGCGAGGGTCACGGGGTCTCCTCACTTGTGTCCCACTTTCCTCGGCTTCCCGCCTATCGGACGCTTGAGCTTTGCAATCTGACCGAGGCTTTGAGCCATTTATCGCTTGGCCCTCGTGGTGGTACACCTTCCAGCATAAAGTTCTCAAAATTTCAGCAAAAAGCTTAAATACACTCTGTCTCCAGGTCAATACACCGTTGGATAACCTATCTCAAATTAATATTAGTGAAGTTGTTCCTTTTGTATGGAAAAGAGGGGTGAATTTTGAGGCTTTTAGGTTGATTAGGGTGCCATTTGGCAAGGCTCCTTCTGAGGGGCTATTCGGGAAAAGTCCAATTTTTCACTTAACACGTTTGGTCGGCTCCTATAGAACGTTTGGTATTGCTCCTCTGGAGTAGCTAGAGAGAAACCCTACCAAACAGGAAGAAAGATGAGTTGTCTACCGAGGAGTATCAGATGAACACTAACGATGAAGCTGCCGATGAGAGGCTTAAAGCTTTGAAGGAGATTGAAAAATATAAATATGTGTAGCTAGAGCATATAACAAGAAAGTCAAGTTAAAATCTTTTCAAGTATGGATGATCTTCATCAGGTCGTAGTTGTGAAGATTAGTCGTGAGCACAATAATGTGGCGCATGAGCTCGCCCATCATGCCATTAGGTCTGCAGGTCTTTTTTGATTTTTTTTCCAGAATTTGTGTTGTCATTTGCTTGTAAGGATATTGGTTAATGTTTTAAAAAGTGTCTATTTCACACAAAAAAAAACTTTTCAAGTAGGAGATCTAGTTTGTAAAATGATTTTGCCAGTTGGGTAAAAAGGAGAATAAGTTTGGTAAGTGGTCCCAAGCTCGAAAGGTCTATATAGAGTTACTAAGATATTGTCTGCAACTCCTAATGGTTGAAACAATGCAAAGTGAGGATGAACCTAGAGGTATATTAATGATTGCGTGTTCAGGAGACGATTTTGCCCAAGTTATAGGAAAAATAATGAATAATGATGTCAAACTATTGGAAAGAGTTTTTTCTCCTTTTACTAAAAAAATTAAGGATGGGGAAGCTGAATAGTTAACTGTTGGAGATGTTCGAGTATAATAAAGCTCGGTGATTTGTTTGTCGAGGACAACAAAAAAAGAAAAAAAAAGTACACTAGTCCCGACGGGTCGTCCCTCGTGGTCGTGGTCGTGGTCGTGGACTGCCGTTTGACGGTCTTCCCGGCCGGCTGCAATCGTCCAACTCGCCGATGGTGCTTCCTTTACCTAACATCGATCCCGCATCGGCCGAAGACTATGTCTGTGCGCGTATGCGGAAGAAGCTCGATCAACTCCAAGTCTCCATTATCAGCGGTGGCGCCTACGCGCATCACGTACTGCCCTGCTGCGACAGGTTACAGGTACGCCCCCTACTAGCTAATCCAAGATGCTACTTCAGTTCATGGAGGAGTGGTAGTAATCCTAGAAGCTATTTTGAGTTCATGTATATTATTCATCTCCCAATTTGAGAGGGAATTGGCCTTTGGCCTTGCATCTACTTAGCATAGAAAAATAGAATCATTCGTTCAGTTTTCTTGTGCTTCAGCGAAAGATCGATGAGCTAGCTATGTCCTCCTGCAACGACTGACTACCAATTTATTGAAATCTAGTTTTGGGTGATTCTTGTCCCTGGTGTTATTCAGCGTTTGGTAGAAATTCAGGTGACTAGAGAATCAAAACCGTTTCACCATCCAACAGTGGAGCTGGCTAACCAGAGTCAACAATGTCCACTGACCAAGAAGTGAACAGAGTGTTCCTGTTCCCTCCCCTGTGCCTGATTCCATTGTCAGCTCGTTGCTCCATAGATACCCGTTGATCCCGCTCCATCTCCACGCTCTAAATCCACTGGGGGCGCACCGGTGCTGAAGAATGCGATTCCCAAGCGAGGTCAGCCGGAAGCCACGATGGCTGGGCGTGGGGGTGATGCCGCCGGCCACCAGGAGCGGCGGCGCCTGGCTGATTCAGGTTGTGTGTGTCGGCCGCGGGCTGTTTGCCCCTCAAGTATGGATGCAAGTTGATTTCTTTGGAATTTCTTATCCTTTTACCTCTGAGATCTCAATTGAAGTTTTGTTTTAGTTTCTCTGATGAAACTTTTTCCCCAACTCACTTTGAAGTTTTTTCCCCAACTCACTTTGAAATTGCCTTATGGAATTGTTGACATTTCACACTAGCCTGAAACTGTAAAACCTTACTCGGCTATATATGAATTAAAAATTGCCGAAACGCATTTCACAATCATCAGCAGTCTCAAAACCTTGGATTTATCAGTCACTGTTGATCCTCACGTATTATTGTGAAAAATGAAATTAGTACTTTCTATTTTTAAACCTTAGATCTCGAAGCTTTAGTAACTATTAGCTCTCATATTAAGAAGGTGTTGCATTTTCTGGCCTACTGTTTTTTTAGAGAACAAGCTGTATAGTGTTAAATTAAATCTGCACCAATAGTGCCTTTGCTTGTTCCTATCATACTACGTCTGCTGTAATGAGTAATGCGGTGGAGATGTCATTCAGATAGTATAAGGTTAGGATAGTTTACATTGTGGCAGGTTACGATTCTTCAAGGTTCTATTGGTCAGCTAGCAGGCATTATAACCCCCTATAAGAATAGTTTCCTTTCTTTCTTTTCAATAGTATAAGGTTACTTGAGTATCAAAGAAAAGTAACATTGCATATGACCTTGTTATGCAGGCAAGCAACCATCCATAGCATTCCTACCACTGTGCTGGGTTGTGCATGGATTCCCAAGGGGACAATCTAAGAGATTTCCTTCAAACTAATGGGGGTCAGGTGCTTCAAAGAGTGGAAAACAACTACAACTTGAAATATTTCACAGAGAATGAGATACGAAACATAACCGATGGGTATAAGTATATTCTGGGAAGAGGTGCATTTGGTGAGGTCTATAAAGGAACGCTAGAAGACCAAACCTCGGTTGCTGTAAAGAGATATATACATGGGACCCACAAAGAGGGGTTTGCCAAGGAGGTGATAGTGCACTCTCAAATAAACCACAAGAATGTTGTCAGACTCTTGGGCTGCTGCACAGAAGAAAATGCTCTAATGATTGTCATGGAGTTTATCTCCAACGGGAACCTCGACAGCATACTTCATGGAAATAGCGCAATCGGCCGGGTTCCCTTCCCTTTGGAAAAAAGAGTAGAAATTTCCATTGAGGTTGCTGAAGTATTATGGTGCATGCATTCGATGTATAGTCCTGTTCTCCATGGTGACATCAAACCGGCTAACATACTACTAGACCAAAATTTTACACCAAAGATATCAGATTTTGGAATTGCTAGACTCCTTTGTGCTAATGGGCCCCAACAAGCTTCCACTGTCATTGGTTCCATAGGTTATCTTGATCCAGCATACTGTGAGAGTGGAATTCTAACCCCTAAAAGTGATGTTTACAGCTTTGGAGTAGTTTTGCTGGAAGTTATCACAAGAAAAAAAGCAGTGGGTGAGACAGTTACCCTTGCTCAAAGTTTTAATGAGGCTCTTACAAAAGGGGAGGATGTGCAGCACATGTTTGATGTGGAAATCAGTGTTGCAGAAAACAAGAAGTTTCTTGGAGACATTGGACAGTTAGCTGCTAAATGCTTGCAGAGGGACATCAAAACACGTCCTGAAATGGTTGAAGTAGCTACTAGTCTAAGGATGATCAGGAAAGCTATGCAGAGAGAGCTGGATGTACTGTTAGCAGCATACCAATTTGGAGATCTAAAAATTTTCAGTAAAACTGAAATGAAAGAAATGACAAAGAACTACCGCATGGCCTTTAGGAAATCGATGCGTGAAGGTCTCTACAATGGAGTCCTCGGCATGAATCGCCCAATTATAGTAAGACTACTTTAAGACAAGTTCAGAAACTGACAGAGAGATATTTCTGAACACTATGAGCATATTGAGTCAAAAGAATCACAAAAATGTTGCGAACGTTATTGGCTTCCACTTAGGGAAATCCATTTTAGAGTGTGTGTACGAGTCTTGCTGTGATCTATCCAAGACAGTGTTTGGCTCTGTATCGTTATCTAACAGAAATCTTTATGACACTATCTGCTCCAGGAAAAACTTCCTCTTGATCAACGCCTGTTGATAGCAGTCCAGTGTGCAGAGGGCCTGGTTCATATCCATTCATTAGCAGCTGAAAGTCCTGATTCATGTGGCACCAGCCTCTTAGGAAACTTCAGATCTGCCAATATATTTTTGGACGAGAACTTTGTGCCGAAAATCTTCAATGTGAATTTGCCAACATTTCTTGGACTTTCAGTTGCACAAAAAGATACTAGGCTTCCTATTCATTACAATGGACCAGAAAAGTACTATTCAGATCCAAGGGATGTTTCTGGTCAATTTTTTAACAAAAATCTGATGCATATAGCTTTGGAGTTGTCCTTTTAGAGCTCATCACTTGGAAGACAGTGAGATACATGTACAATGGTAGGGCTCATGTGCTTACCACAGACTTCCTTGATTCTTATAGGAGACCCCGTGGTGCATTTGAAATTTTTGGCAAGGTTTATGATGAACATGAGGGATACTTTGTTCGTGAGGCCATTTCCATTGCCATCGATTGCTTACAATCTGATATCCAAATGAGGCCAGAAATGGTTCATGTACTTTTCCGTCTCCGGATCATTGTTGCTAGAAGCAAACTTGCTGGTACACGAAACAAATTCTCTTCTCATATATATTTGTCTGTTAGCCTTAACCTAGTAGATACACACATAAACAGCAAATAAAACCTGTAGCACTTAAGTATTATTAGGTACTCCCTCCATATCACTATTAAATGACGTTTTGGAGAAGGTGTGGGTCAAATATTGGGTAAATAAATCACAAATAACTTTTTAAGTCGCTGAGTTTGGAAATGTGAAAATCATATCAATAGATTTGTCTTGAAAAATACTTTCATAAAAATATACATATATAACTTTCCGATAAATATTTTTATAGAGCTTTGAAGACCGTGTCTAAGCGTCTTCTAATAGTGATATGGAGGGAGTATAACTTTCAGCACAACAAAATATCACCCTTACCATATACACCCTCTTTTGCTAAATTTTCGTTTGTAATTGTGTGCCATGTACATAATTCAAAATATAGGCCCTGTTCGCTTGGCTTATCACCCCAGCCAGGTCAGCAGATATTTCCTCTCACAAAGATCACCCGGCTAAAGCATTTACTTTCTCTCACAAAGATCGGCCAGCTAGACAGCAAAATTAACAGACTCATAATACCTCCATTCCAAATTATAAGTCGTTTTTGACTTTTCTAGATACATTTCTTTTACTATGTATCTAAACATAGTGTATAACTAGGTGCATAGCAAAAGAAATGTATCTAAAAAAAGCCAAAACGTCTTATAATTTGAAACGAGGGAGTACTATTTGTTGTGCCATAGTGCTCTTCCAGAGAAGCAATAACCTTAGCGTATTGTATTTACTTCATGTCAAATATGTGTCGGATATTAGTACAATTTTGTTACATTTGGACATGAGTTCTATTAGGGATTAGGATAGAGTTTGAGTTGGACTTTTTTTTTGAGCGAGAATACATCTATTAAGATAGGGTTCCATCGGACTTTGTAACCAGGGGGGACATAAAAACAATGAGGCCAACCCCTGTTATAACCGATGGGATAACTAATAGATGTAGAAACATCATGCCTCAGTGTTGTTCTCGTTTGCATATTTTCTTCTATGGTGTTTATGCTTTCACGTTCTTTAGTAGATCCGTTGGGGTCCTGGATTAACCTTTCACTCTAACACTTCATTTTCTTAGATAAACTTCACCCACCTCTCATATCAACCATTTCGATGGAGGATCTGAATGAAGCAACCAGGAACTTCAGTAATGATGTTCTTGTAGGACTGGGACCATACGCAGAATGTTTCATGGGAGTTCTTAAAGATGGGCAGAATTTTGCTGTCAAAAGGCTTGATACTTCTGAAGAAATTCAAGTAGAGGTCATGCATGGGTGCCTTGCTTTTTTAACTATTTGTTGTAGTTGCTCTTCATTTATTGTTGTGTACAGCAAAAAAATTACCTTCTAAATTATACTTCTGTTGCAGGTTCCAACCATTTTAAGAATGTGTTACCATGACAATGTTGTGCAATTTCTTGGATGTTTTCTCGAAGGGAAAACTCGTGTTCTTGCTTATGAGTACGCCACAAGGGGCTCCTTGTATGATATTCTTCATGGTATAATCGAGGAACACAAGATTTACTTCCTAGCGTGATCATCTGGTGTTTTCTTGCCAGACATAGGTCAATAGTATGATTTATGTTAAAACTATTAAACCACTTGTAGTGACTCTATTTTTAGTCTGAATAATCTACAAACTATCAAACATGGAAATGGCAGCTGATATTTTTCATGTTTGACATGATCTTAGGTAAACAGGGCATCAAGGGAGCCCAACCAGGACCACCTTTACCATGGTTGCAGCGTGTGAAGATTGCTGTAAGTGCTGCAAAAGGTCTCGAGTTCCTCCATGAGAAGGTTCATCCTCCCATCATCCACAGCAACATCAAGTCCAGTAACATACTTCTCTTTGACAATGATGTTGCAAAGATAGGTGATATTGGTGTCTCAATACATCATGATGACCTGGATTGGATTGAGACTATCTGGGGTGTCCAGTCTCACAGATGGGTGTCACAAAAACTTGGCTTCATTGTAGAAGCACCTGAGTATGTGATGGAATACTTCCACACTTTCAGAATTACCCTAATGCCTAGGCCGATAAATGATATGCCAGGATTTCTGCTACTTAGGTGTTGCTTCCTTCTTTGAACTTGTTAGGTGCACAATCACGCGACAGTATAGCACAAAGAGCGATGTCTACAGCTTCGGAATTGTACTTTTCGAACTTTTAACTGGTCGCAAAGTAATTGATCATACAATGCCACATGGACAGCAGAGCCTAGTGAGATGGGTACATATGCCAGCACTCCCAGTTCTAGTTTCTTTATAGGATGCAGCAGCTAACTTGCTTATACGGTGCAGGCTACACCAAGGCTTACCGAAGACACGGTGGAACAGTGCATAGATCCACAGCTTGGCAGAGGGTACCCACTAAAGGATGTCAGCAAGGTAACAATATTGTTAAAGCTGGATGTTGTGGGCACGAGTGAGCAATTGACTTCTATACAGTGTGCCTTGAACATAGCCATCTTTTGACATTGCAAAAGGGAAGACAATCGTTTTTTTAACTCAAAGACATAATCATTTTTCTATTTTCTTATTTTAAAAATAATTTTTAGATTATGTTTGGTTCTCCTGCATTTAAGCTGAACTTATCTAGAAAATAGTATTTAGGGTCAGACAGATATAGCTTCTGCTAACTGCTCTCCACTTTGAAGAAACAGAGAGCATGCTTCACAATAACTCAAGCTTTTGCCCCTCCAGAGGAAACCACAGTCAGCAATGGCTTGGGAATCTTGACACAAACCACCAACATAAAGCAAAAAAATTTTTTGCATGGTGTTTAGTTCCATTATGCAAAATGATGGACCAAAACCCAAAATTTTTTAGGATGAAAGGGGAACTAAACACCTCCTAAGCATCTCCTTGTCTCAAACCCCTAAAGGTCCTGAAATACGAACTTCTCTCCCCATTAACATTTATACAAACTCTCTAACTGTATCCATTACCCAAGAAATCCATTTCTGAGGGAACCCTTTCCCTACCATAACCTCATGTAAGAAATCCCACCTCACCCTGTCATAGGCTTTTCAAAGTCTATTTTAAGAACAAGGCCCTGTCTTTTGGACACCCTGAGCTCAGGTAGAAGTTCATGTAAAACTGCAACTCCCTCCAGACTAATCCTCCCTTTGAACTTTTGTTTTCTTTTTTTATTATGCGTGTAATTCTTGATTTCGTTTGGCAAACAGATGGCTTCTGTTGCTGTCCGGTGCTTACGGGACTACTCACATGACCGCCCCTAGCATGAGCATCGTCGTCGAGGCTCTGAGCCTGTTACTGAACAGCGAGTGAAGAGGTAACCATCCCTGCATTGGCGAAGCACCTGCATCTGCAAGTTCAAGATCACGCAGGGGTTTCTTGAAGGTGATTGGTGTGGAACAGAAAGTTATCATCACTGCGTTCACCTAAGCTTGGAATTTTGCTTTGTTTTAATCTGTACGTATATATGATTTAGACTTGTTACAGTGGATCGTCCTGATGCATTTTGCTTTGTCATCAGTTTTGAAATATGCAATGCTACGTGCAGCTTACATCTGTGTGCAAATGCTGAATCATATCCACAGCTCTGTAAACGATGCATCATATTTACATGATTATTACTTGGATTCATTCACCTGACCTTTGCTCTGACGGCTTCACTGGCTTCACTGCTTGCTCTAAGAAGGCAGGCCAAATTCAGAAGCAATATATATAGGGAGCAAAAGCAATCCGTCAGAGACCATGAAAGACATCAATCATGAAACTCAAAGGACAGAGGAAAACCAATCCATAGACTATCTTCTTTGGGCTTTAAGGCGCAACAAGTGCTATAGTTTGCTCAAGATGGGGCACAACACAATACAACCTAATTCAGAGGTGGAAAACAAGGGGACAACCCAATTCATTGATCAAATTTCCTTATTAGCTGAAAACTTTGCAGTCAAGAAAACTAAGGTGGTTACAGAGGCTATATCTCGTTCCCAACATCATCCTACTTGTCTTTGCTTTCCTCAGCTTCCTGCTCGTATCGACGTTTGAACTTTGCAATCTGACCGAGGCTCTGAGCCATTTGTCGCTTGGCCCTCATGTGGTACACCTTGCCAGTATGGTTCACCTTGGTCATCATGATATTGATTAGCCTACCACTCTGCGTCACATATGAAATCCACTGCATCTGAGGATGCAGTCCCTTCCTCATCCTTGAAACCTATTCACAAGTAGCCAGACGAACAAATTCATCAGTTAATAAATAACAATAATGATGATGAGATTTACTGATGCTGAACTTGTTTGAGAGTTATAAATTTTAATTGATCACTACAGACCAAAAAATAGATGTAGCTAATGAATGTCTACTAATGTCCTGAAGAAATGTTAATCAAAGGAGGCAATACAGCCAATCGCCCACAACTATCATCATCTACAGGATTCATGTATCCGTATCGGATTGATATAAATTCACGGATACATGCTTATTATTTTTTAAAAATAAATAATAAGGCACATTAAAATTAGTGTCAGCCAATCAGTATAGATTGAGATGGATGCTCTTTGGAGGCTGACTCCAATTATTCCATTTCACAGCGTGCCTCCAATTGTTTCACAGCTTCTTCCAGCGGCTACTCGCTAGCACAACAAACGGTACGCATTTAGCTATCCCCCTGATGCAGCTCTCCAAAATCCACTACTCATCCTACCAACACCAAATCAGAGTCAGATCTCCACCGCTCTTCCCCCAGCTCCAACTCTCGTTTCCAGTTTCCACACGGAAAGACCAAAAAACCAAGGAACAATAACTAGCTGGAGGTCGCCATTGAGGAAGAAATCAAGTAACTAGTGACTAGATCAAGAGGGAAAGAAAGAAAGAAACTAACAAGGGAAATCACCAGAGGTTGCTGCTGAATCACCACCGGGAACTGCTGGTGGACGTTGCCGGCGCGCGGGCGCGACGGTGCCTTGTCGCGGAGGGGCGGTACAGGTCCGCGAGCCAGGTGCCGGTGCTCCTTCCCGGTGGAGCGTCGCCGGAGAGCGAGTGGAGGCCGGCAGGTGCGGCGGCTGTGTGCGAGCGAGCGAGGGGACTGCCTCTGCCTGCGAAGGGTTAGTGGACGGCAAACGTTGCTGGGCTGGGTGGGCCGTATCGATGAAAATGGGTCGGAGACATCTTGGCCCACGTATCAAAATTAATAATTTTTTTTATAAATAGGCCCTCTTTGTTTCCAGATCTTGAACTGATTGAACAAAGAGATCATTTATATTTTTTTTCAAAATTTCTCTGAAGTTCCACTCGGCTACTCTCTCCATCCCATAAATAAATGTCCATTTTTATTTTTACAATCCTTATTTGACCATTCATTTTATTTAATTTTTTTTTATATAAATCATTATAAAAGTATCTCTAACGATAAAATAAGTCATAACAAAATAACTAAGATTTTTTAAAACTTTTTTAAATAAGACGAACAGTCAAACAAATATTGTGGAAGTAAAAATGGACATTTATTTATGGGACGGAGGGAGCAAGCTTAAGTCTATGTATTCTTCGATGGTTGAGAAACTAGTAGTTTTACATTAGCTATACTTTAGACTTGACAGTTTAGCTGCGAGATCTTAAGCAATCTTCTTGATTTTTGAATGTGATGTGCACACAGTTATCTCCTTTTTCTCTACACTGGAACCCAAAATCTAACTAGAAATACCAAAATCTTTTCCTACTTTTTTTTTGCCGAAACCACAAACATACAGTGTGTTTCTGGTTTCACATCCCATCCCCACAAGGTTAAATACAACACATGTTGCTTTAATCCGGCATTTACGTGGCTGAACCATCTACTATGTCGTATGGAGTTTTTTTTTTAAAGAGCGGCAAAAGCTTTGTCACGATTTGTATTAGACAAAGAGAGGAAAAAAGTCAAGTGTTAGTCAATTTTTTGAATGGAAACTATAGGCCAGAAAAAACATACACTCAGGAAAGCGCCTCACTTATCCTATGCATTGCGCCACCACTTGAACTAGCTACTGACACATCATCACTTGTAGCTTGGTAGAATCTACTCAACTAAAACAACACTCCCCTAACAACTCGGTCAAAGAAAAAACCTCAACTAGAGAAAAGACAACTTAAAGAACCATAGGGGGCACCGAGCACTGTCCGTAGAAGAGGCGCCATGACAGAAGACAAGAGGCCCCCCACCCAATGGAGTCTGGATCGCCTAGCTAGTAGAGCCTTCAAGAAAGTAAAGACGCCAAGAGCGTCGACAAGCTAGCTCGACGAGGGAAGGTTTTCACATGCGAAATTCAAACGTGGTAGGAAGAGAGGTAGTAAAGGACACCTCCATGAAGGACGCGCGTGCGTAGACGTTACCGTCAAGCTTTCGCTTCAACCTCATGCTTCTTCCACATCCGCTGCCGTCAGAGTTCGATAGAGGTAGGCCGACACAAGGAACCAACCGGCAATGGAAAGGCAAGTGGCGAGAGAAAAGTGTCGGGATCGAGAAGAAGCTCCAGACGCCTGAGCCCACCATCATCCCGACCCCCGGCAAGCAGCCCTAGCATCATCCGCCACACAGAGCCCCAACAGCCTCGATACAACCTTCCACCATCAGACGCCGGATTCAGCAGAGGAATGCTAGCCCCGACCAAAGGCAGACGGCCACCACTACATCCATTCCAGATCCCACCGGACCCGGAGGATGCCATGGACAGACGGTGACCCAACACCGGTGAAGGCCATAGAGAACCTCCTTTGTAGATCGGGTGGGTGTGCTTGCTCCACCCGCCCCAGACCGGGAGAGCCGCCGGTCGAGCCCCTCCCCCATGAGCACAACAAGGAGCCCCTAGGAGAGACATGACAACAGAGATCCGTGTCGGGGAGAGCTGATCACGGGCAGGGAGAGAGGGATCCACCCGCCCCAAAGGCCGAGGTGCCGCCGACCTAGGTTTCCTGTAAAGACACGCTGGCCTCACCTCCGCGCCGCAATAGCTTGATCTAGTCGGTGGGGAACAAATCACCAAGACGAGGCCGGATCTCGGGATCCCGGATCCGCGACCACCATCATGGGAATGACGACGACGCATGTCGACCTAGGTTTCCGTAAAGACACGCCGCCGCACCTCCGCGCCGCAATAGCTTGATCTAGTCGGTGGGGAACAAATCACCGCATAGAGGTCGGATGGGATCCCGGATCCGCGACCACCATCATGGGAATGACGACGACGCATGTCATCCCTAGGAGAGGGACAGAGAGAGGGCAAGGGCGAGGAGGAAGGTGAAGAGACTCCCAACCGCTGCCGTCCTTGCCCCCACCGGAGCTCCGGCGGCGACCGAGATAGTGAGGACGGAAGGGGAGTCCTAAAGGTGGGGACGACGGCGCTGCCCGAGTCGGGAGAGCGACGTGGGGGCCCGAGTCCATGTGTCTGTTACTTATTACAAAATGTAAGCTGAATAATTGCTTCATTGCCAGTGTGATGTCAAGATAAAAAAAGGGGCAAACCGGCTGATTACACAATGAATGGTAACTTGTGTACCACCTAGGAAACGTTATATAAAATAGAGGCACCAGAAATAGATTAAAATCTATAATGCAATCAATTAATGGTACAACTCTGAAGCTACAAGAGCAACAAGAGCATCTGAGAATGAAGTGACAAGGAATAAAAACTCATATATGCAATGCAAGAATAACAGTGGTGGAAACAACAGATGGTGGTGGATCTTGCTTTACGGCCTCAGTTACCGCTGTTGGTGGCGCTGCAGACTCTCCTGATCTCACCCTGGTTGCCAGTGAGCACCTGGATGTTTCCCATCTTCACCATCGCCCCCGCAAACCGTGCCATCCATGCGACCGGGTTGGAAGCGTTGTCCTGCACCATCTTGTTGGTGGTGGCGTTGCTCGTCAGTGTCTGATCCGATGTGAACATCACTTGCCCGGAGGCCAAGTTGGAGTAATACTGGTTGCTCAGCTTGTTGGGGTCTGTCACACGGTTGTTGTTCAGCACGGTGCCACCACCGCCTTTGATGATGGCGGCGGGCACACGGCCTTGAGCCCTTGAGCGAAGTTGGTGTTCATGGTCTTGTCCACGTTGGGGTACAGCCGGGGCGTGACGAAGGAGCAGTGTGTTTGGCCAAAGGAGTGCGCGCCGGAGAGCGCCACCAGGTCTGTGGGGCTGAGGCCCTTGTTGTTGAAGCTCGTGATGAGGTCTTGGACCTGCATGCTCGGGCCAGGGAGGTTCCCAGCAATGTTGTTTGAGTTGGACACGAACCCGTCGCGCCGGCCTCCAGGCATGGCGAAGCCGAAACCGCCGGAGATGATGGCGGAGTCGCGTGCTGCATAGGCAAGGATGTCGGCGCAGGAGACGACGCCGGGGCAGACGGCCTCCACGGCTGCCTTGATCATGTCCACTTCGGGCGTAACCGCGTAGAGGGATGGCAAACTTCTCAGGCTGTGAGTTTTTATTGGACTGGCCGAGCAGAATGGAAGCGTCACAACCCTGAAATGAGAAATCAATTCATCTGTGGTCAATTACTAAGTACATATGAGCTTGTAGGTTTTTGACATTTTGTTCTAATTAACCATACATTATTACTCACAATTCCATATAAAAGTATATATGTAACAAAAGGAGGACGGACTGATCATTACCCTGACGAAGCAGTCATGGAAGAAGAGGCGCACAAAGGCGGCACCCATTGTGGGGTCATTGGAGATGATCTTCTGAGTGGCGTTGCGGACCGCCTCCTCAGCTTTTGGGCACAACGAGCTGTAGAAGTCGTACTGCAATGCAGTACCGGACGCCGTGTTCAGCGCAGCCGCGGCGATCACCATGATCAGTAAGGCCTGGCATGCTGAGGTCGCCATTGCCATATCTCAGTGTAAGCTATATATGCAAAGCTTTCAGAAATCTATGTCGTGATGAAAGAGGGTCAATAGATCGGAGTGTTTGATGGTGAGTGGTGATAACGGTGCGTGGTCTCTGCGGGTATTTATAGATAAAGATGCTTGGAAACAGACGTTGCTATTGCGTCTCGAAGTAGAGCTAGCTAGTTAACTGTTTTTTTTTTTTCTGTTTTGCATTTGATAATGTATTTCAACTACCGAAACAATGATTTGGGAGGTTACTGCTAGTGCTACACCATAAACTTCAGCATGCAGAGCCAGTGCCAGGATTGGAAGAGGACTTTTGTTTTAGCACATTGACGTTTTGGTGTGAAGAGTGAGAAATTCAATGTTACAGAGGACACACAGCTTGCTTAGGGCAATATATATTTATATTCCAGGTACCTTATCAAGCTGTATTTTGACTTGGATCTGGGAACTCCTCTCTACCGACAGTCGACAAACTCACAAACATAAGCAGCGACCTAGAATGAAATTGCTGTAGGTTCACTAATTACACATGTTTAATACTTGTTGGGATAGCATTATATATGTCCGATCGAGAACGTTGTCTCTCATTTATTTATTTGATCTAAGACGATATGTTTTTGATTGGGGTCACACACATATGATTGTACATGATGGACATATCTTACTTATAGAGATAGAGATTTGGGGACACGTATGTATTGCTCAAGCATTCTCTCCGCTAATTGTTGCGTCTGTTTGTAACAAACAATGCCAACCAACTGCGCGCTGGGTCGTTAGCACACATAATCCACATTTGAATATTTACATATCATATATATGGTGCTCCTTTTGTCTCTCCTCAACCTTGTTCGATTATATATACATTCTCTCCACTAATTTTAGGATGTATGATTGAAGAACCGATTATCAGCAAAACAATAGCTTTATATAGATATATAAGTATATGACACATTAGCACGTTATAACCGACGCAGCTGAGCACGTCTTCCTATGAATATAGACACACCAATAAAAAAAAGTATATATATGTATTGCGTGGCTCCGTAACCTAACTAATGTAGTATTTTCTACTTTGTATATTGCGTCCTGGTGTGTGGAGGTATACATGGTACTAGGATTTTAACATTAATCTTCATGTTCCTGGTGTTTATTTGTATTCCGCACATTTCAGTTGTTAACAAAATTACATAGTGGATGCCGGTGGAGGACGAGAGATTACAAACGGTGCCGTAGTGGAAATAACCCTATACGATGCAACACGAGTCCAATCCAGACACGTGGAAGAGGGGAGATAAACCACACTGGAAAAAGGACGAGAGTTTACCAAAAGTTTCACAGCAATAGGGTTGCGAAGAGGGTGACATCTGCCCCTCCCCCTCCCCCAACTAGAAATGTCTCCCGAGGACGCTTCCCTAGCGCAGTTGTGGACGAAGGACCTGACATCACAACTGCCAACACCAAGGATGTTGTTGTCCTCATGCTAGCCATTCCACCTCTAAAGGGGGAATAGGCAAGGAGGAGATCGCGCCGATGAAGGGTTCCATGGGTGAGGAGTATATGACTATTGTAGAATACCTTTGGGATAACCCCTCTCACCGTGGTCCCATGAGTACACCCACCGGATCGCTAGCACCAAGTCATCGAGGCCCTCCGCGTGGATGGAAAAATCCGACTCAGTTGTTGGGTTGCCCTCATCTTCAACATGATCAATGGGAAGACCCAATGGCTCGGAAAGGTGTGAACCACCCTTAGCCCCGATAGACTGAGCCCCTTCAGGTGGCCAATCACTAGTAGAAGAGGGGCTAGGCCGATCCCTCTCAGATGTGGAAGGGAGAATTGACCACGGCGCCGACACCACGCTACTCAACCTAGCTGCAGATTAAGGCAGTAGCACTAGAAGCGGGATGGGAGGTAGAACCACCTCAATGGGGCATCCACACACCCGACTCTCTCCTAGAATAGGGTTCAGGTAATGCCCCACCATCTAATTAAGGGCAAGCTTGGATCAAGGCTCCCCCATCCTTGGAGGGACACCCACAGGTGCTGAGTGTACCACCTGGAACAAGCTCCTCCACATTGCAAAGTGGGGTTCGATGCCTAGAAAGGCCACACACAACATGACAAAGAACGAGAAGTAGAGGATCCCTTTGGGTCAAGTCATGGAGGCGAAGCACGTAGAAGGGAAGAGGAGCCCTCGGAGGAAGGGATGCATTGACAACTCAAACCCATAGAAGTGGAAAGGGACGTAGGGGACAATGTCGTTTGCCACCGTCTGTGACTCCTCCTTGACTTCGCGGGACCCTCCATCATTTCACCTCGGTGGCCTCGGGATCATGGCCCTCCACCGTAGCTCATGAAACTCTCCATGGTCCACAAACGACTTCCTCCATTCTACCATGGCTTCCATTAAAGAGTTCTAGGGCATGTTTGGAGAGGAAGCAAGAATTCTTGGGGCGGAGACGAGTGCTTCGATGGAGAGAGCTCTTGCAGAAGGAGAAATGTAACTTCCCCTATAGCCCTTCCCCAATGTTTTTTATAGTTTTGGGGCCATCGGTGCCACACAGCCTACAATTTCGCAAATGGCCGTGCTACATGGTGGCAGGATACAAGCGAGGGGGGCACACCTCATGCAACTCCCTATCGGATGGCAAACCCAACCATGTCAAGTGGGCGCACCATGAAGTGTTTGAGTGGGCAGGCGTTTTGACTTCACTCTACCACATCAAATGAGTGATGGCACATGACACACCGCCCATCAAATGCACCGAGTCGGCGACGCCACCCACGAGCTGGCTCTCCATAGGATTTGAGGGGCCAAAGCCCTCCTGAATCCTCCATGTGGGTCGGATGGCACATATTCGCGTATTCAAAACGTCGTGCCGTTCAACCATGGATCATTATTGTGTTGCACATCGGTTTATTTTAGGCGGATCATAGTGTTGCGGTGTGCATCCTAACTACACCAACCAGTGCGATGACCGAAGAATATCAGAAGACTACACTGAGTTGCAACGGGAAGGGAGTGCATGGAGAAAGCACCCCAATTGCTGACAAAACAGACCTGCTATGGTCCCGAGGGCTCCACTGGTGCACGCCACTAGAACTATGAATGACCAGCGGACAAACTACACATGGCCACTCCTGAGCATAAGATCAAGAGTATGGGCACCTGCATGTTGGGCCCACTAGCGGCCTTTAGCCTCATGCACAGAGTGCCGCCCTTGTCGTCGCCATGTGCAACCCAAACCGTAGGAGCTGGTTACTGAGCCCACAGACGGGCCTAGGATGCTAAGTGGTGAAATGGAACTGAGCCAAGTCACTCGACCCATGGCATGTCGAGGTAAGCAAGATGCCTCATGGATCTCCCAAAGGACTGGTCGGGCCCTCACTTTCGAGCTCTACCGTAATAGCACTCACCCGGGGGTACCATCCGCCCGGAGGTCACACAAACAACCGTCACATCCCCCACATGGACATTTGACCCAAGTCCAACAAACCTCGACACCCCCTCCGGTCGATTCATTCACCAAAGCCGAGACACCCCCCCCTCAATCACCATCCCGAGAGTGACCCAAGAGGGCCCATGAAGGGCTTGGGAGCTCCTCGACAATAGTATAAGTCCCTAACAAGGAGACGATTGACCCTCAAAATCCGATTGGGGGCTTGGGGGCTATACCCATCGGGTAAGCTCGCACATACGACATACCCACTAGCAAGAAAAAGGGATGGCTCGGCAACCCTTAAGTCACCCTCCCCTAAGAAGGCCAACGCTGAACTAGTTTGGGGTTTGATTATAGAAGTTTTCAAACTAGATGCATATCCAACTTTGGGGGACTTTACTAGCTCTTGCCTCTTGGTTATGGGGCAAGGGGCCTTTGTCGATTAGACGATTGATAATTTTCATTTTTGCAGGTTTGCTTGAGCTTTTTGTGGACTACAAGGAATAAGATGGCTATGAAGAAATGTTTCCTTAAAGCTCTACCTGACGTTATATACATTACAATACCGTTGATGTAGAAGTGGAGCATGCTACTTAGATAAGGATATAAGTAGTGCATAGGAATTGATCCTGAGCTGGTTGAAGACCATTAGACCTACTGTGGTTATGCCCTCAGACGTGTATGAAATTTGATGCTGTACTCGGGTGTTGCGTCATGCTTTGGACATGTAGCTGGTATACACCTTTGAAGCTATACAAAAGCAGGGAAGATCCAAGAAAAGATACAACAAGAGATCAAAACAAGATAGAACAACTTCATGTTGAATCTGCAATTCATATATATATATGAAATGCAAAGATTAGAAGTAGTGCAAAGAATCGCTACTCTTTGGATCCCGCTTTGCGCGACCTCGATTATCGTTGTTGGTGGCGCCACGCATTCTTCGATCTCACCTCGGTTGCCGGTGAGCACCTGGATGCCTCCCATCTTGACCATAGCCCCGCGAACCGTGCCATCCATGCGACCGGGTCGGCAGCGTTGTCCCTGCACCATCTTGTTGGTGGTAGCGCTGCTCGTCAGCGTCTGGTCAGATGTGAACATCACCTGCCCAGTAGCCAAGTTGGTATAATACTGGTTGCTAAGCTTGTTGGGGTCTGTCACACGGTTGTTGTTCAGCACGGTGCCGCCACCGCCTTGCGACGGCGGTGGGCACACTGCCTTGAGCCCTCCGGCGAAGGTGGCGTTCATGGTCGTGTCCACGTTGGGGTACAGCCGGGGCGTGACGAAGGAGCAGTGCGTTTGTCCAAAGGAGTGCGCGCCGGAGAGCGCCACCAGGTCGGTGGGGCTGAGGCCCTTGTTGTTGAAGCTTGTGATGAGGTCCTGGACCTGCATGTTCGGGGCAGGGAGGTTCCCAACAATGTTGTTCGAGTTGGACACGAATCCGTCGCGCCGACCGCCGGGCATGGCAAAGTTAAAGCCACCGGAGAAAATGGCGGAGTCACGGGCAGCATAGGCGGGACGTCGGGCGAAGGGAGACAACGCCGGGGCAAACAGCCTCCCGCAGCGGCCTTGATCGTGTTCACTTCGGGGTAACCGCGAGCGGGATGGCAAACTTCTCAGGCTGCGAGTTGCTATTGGACTGGTCAAGCAGAATGGAAGCGCCACAACCCCTGAAACAAACCATGCATTGTTACTCATAATTTCATTTCATATAAAAGTACAAACATATGTCACAAAAAAGGAAGATAACGTGATCATTACCGTGACGAAGCAGTCATGGAAGAAGAGGCGCACAAAGGCTGCGCCCATGGTGGGGTCGTTGGAGATGATCTTCTGGGTGGCATTGCGGACCGCCTCCTCGGCTTGTGGGCACGTTGAGCTGTAGAAGTTGTACTGCAATGTTGTACCGTACGCCGTGGTCACCGCAGCCGCGATCACCATGATCACTAAGGCCTGGCATGTTGAGGTCGCCATCGCCATGTCTCAAGTGTGTAAGCTATTCAAAGCTTTCAGAAATCTCTCTCTCTCTTTCTCTGTGGTGGTGTGTGATGAAAATGGTGTGTTTGATGCTGACAGCAGTGTGTTCTCCCAGGTATTTATAGATAAAGACCCCAGGGAGCTAGTTCGTCCCTGTTTTTTCTGTTTTGTGTTTGGATAATGTATGTAAGTCAACTGCTGAAACAATAAGTTCGGAGGTTACTGCTAATACTACACCATAAACTGCTGGTTACAACTGCTGGTTGTTACAGCAGCTAGTTCTTGGCGTGTTGACATTGCCGATCGATCATGCATATATACACATATGCATGCTAATAGCTTGTTGGATTATTACTCTCGTTTCAGGATTTAGAAGACTTTAGTTTGAGCTAGCACATTGACATTGTGGTGTGAAGAGTCGTTAGAAATTCAATGCCACTGATCAGAACGCAGCTAGCTAGCTTAGGGCAAAGATTCCATGTACTTGATAATCAAGCTGTACGTTGACAAACTCACAAGCAGAAGCAACGACCTATAATGAAATGGTCGGCGGTTGACTACCTAAATGTTTCATACTTGTTGGAAATGCATTGTATATGTCTGATCAAGAACGTTGTCTCACTTTTTATTTGTGATCTAAGACGATGTATTTTTATTGATTGAGGTCGCATGCATATGATTGTATATGGACATATCTTACTTATTTAGAGATAGAGATTTGGGGACAAATATGTATAACTGGAACATTCTCTCTGCTAATTGTTGCGTCTGATTGTTAACAAAGAATGTCAACCAACTGTCTGGTCGTTATAGCACAGAATCCACAATTGAATATTTATATATATACATATCATATATGGTTCTCTTTTTGCCTCTCATTTTGTTTCGTTATACATTCTCTCCACTAATTTTAGGAAGATTGGAAGAACCGATTGTCAGCAAAACAAAAAAAACTTTTTATATATAGATATATATAATTAGCACGTTATCACCGACACACAAATGAGCATGTCTTCCTATGCATATGGACACACCAAAAAAAGTACATAGATGTATTGCGTCATTCTGTAACTTAGTTAATGTAGTATCTTTTACAATTGTTTTCCTTTCAGCGCGGACCAGGAGATTGGATCTAGAGCTAAGAGGAATGCTTAGTATAAATAAGTCACTTCTTGGTTTTCGACCCCATAAGTCACTACGAGCGCCTGATCAGTACAATGGGATGTGGCTAGCTGTTTATCTATCTCTTGACTCTCAAAATGAGCCGAGCATGTTTGAAAAATGATCTTAGAGTGTTTAGGGTTGGGCGCTAGGAAGGGTCTCTTAATTAACCCCTTCTTTTTTCTATCCATCAGAGTGATTTCCCAAGGACTTTCCATGGCAAGGGGGAGAAATATGGCGTCCTATACATGGTACTAGGTTTTAACATTAATCTTCAGGTTGCCGGTGCTTATTTATATTGCACGCGCATTCCAGTTGTTAACAAATTTACATACTGGATGTAGGTGAAGGGCTGTTTGTTGACTTGAGTTTGGACAAAAAAAAAATCGTATGTATAGCTGCCAATGATTTGTTTTGGAGGTTGCATTGTAACGGAATGATGATGTGCCTAGCTAGGCTCATTCTGAAGATCTGGACATGCGTGCTTCATATTAGCAAGCATTGACTTGATATGATGGAGAATATTGCACAGCACATAGAACCGAAATAAGGCTGGTTTATTGGTCATAAAACTATACCCCGGAGGCGGACATAATCATAAGCATGTATGTAGGCCATCGAACATACGTATATTTGATATTGATCAATGATGATGTGTCTGATGATTAACCATAACTTCTTTTAGAAAAATAAATAATGATTAAGAAATATCATATACTATTGTGCTAATTAATTGGAGGCCCAAACAAGCCTTCATGGTAATCCTCAAGAAATGCATTAAAAAAAAGATCAGGTTAGGCACTTTGTATATCTGAACATGCATGGTCGTTTAGAATTTCTAAATTTGAATTTCAAAATCTATAAACTTAAAACATATTTTTGAGACTAAACGACCTCAAATAAAACGCTTTTCAATTACAAAGTTGCAGAATGTATTGAGAAATACAACTTTGGTATAGACCATTTCAACATCCGAGGTTGTTGAAAAATTCAAATTTCAATATCCTCGAATTTAAATCAATATATTTTTTTTTTTTGCGATAAGGAAAAATTCCATTGATACTAAAGCAAGTTACATCCTCTCATTACAGAAGTAAACCAAACTACTCCACCTCCATTGATGGGAGACAAGAAACCTTGAAAAGCCATAAATTCGCCATCTAGGATCATCATCCCAAACGGATATGCCACGGACGCTAAAGCTCCGATCTGAATGAACGGGGCCATCTCACCATCCATCGCCGTCATCCTCATACCCATCACTTTTGTAAAAGAGGAGTAAACTACTAAAACTCCACATGCAAACATAATGAAATTGGCGCCGCCCGATTATGTCGTCGAACCCATCGCCGTTGCCTTCACCAGATTCGTCATGAGAGAACACAAGTCGAACCGACATCCAATAATAGATATCGTTGGAAAACTAAATCTCACCCCGTCGTCATGGCTGCATAGAACCACAACGAGACAAAGGAAGGACCGGAGTACCTCATTCTCCATCAATGGTGATGTCTTTGTCTTGCCATCACCGCCGAGGAATGACATGCTCCACTGTTCCATCGATGATCTTGACGACGCCTTACGCCGTGGCCATCTCTTCGATTGGATCTCCGGAGAAACCTTAAACCTTGAAGACAATCTACTAGGGAAAAACTTATTAATAATGAAGGATCCCCACTCCCTTCAACCCCGGCGTGATGCGGGGAGGAGAAGGGAGGGGGACCAACAAATGGTGGAAGGTGGGAGGGCGGCGCCCGTAGGGTTTGGGGGCGGCGGCGCAAGGAAAAGCCCGAGAGACGGACGGCTCAAAATAGTTTCAAATAAAAAAATTGGTCATCTATAAAGATTTAGATTGCATAATGGGCTACAATTTTAATATAAAGTTCGTCTACATACATCCAAATTCATATTTGGTTGCAACTACTGAAGGTCGATGATGTACTGAGTTATTACTGTTGCCAAAGGAGCTAATTTAGAATAAATAAAAGTGAGTTCATGTGACAGGTACACCAGGAATACGAACAAGGGATGATTTCTCATCCCCCATACCCCTGAACCCCATGTGACAGGTACACCTATGTCCATACTAGATCTAACAGCTGTATGTTTCCAACTCCATACTAGATTTACTAAATTTACCAGGCTAGCTGTTAGATCTGATACCACACCTGTACTATGTTCAGTTCATACCAGATCTAACAGCTTTTCGATATGCTCAACTCATCTGATCGAGCGCACTTGACCAGGTAGTTTATTATGAACGACTTGACCAGAAGTACGGTGGAT
Source organism: Hyparrhenia diplandra (assembly GCA_015847255.1). Taxonomy (NCBI): domain Eukaryota; kingdom Viridiplantae; phylum Streptophyta; class Magnoliopsida; order Poales; family Poaceae; genus Hyparrhenia; species Hyparrhenia diplandra. The sequence continues at coordinate 221,348 of JADLZK010011231.1, forward strand.
AAACTACTGTGTATTTGAGTTGGGTATGCATGTGTGTGTGAAATGAATGCAATACTTATTTCCTAACTCAAGTCTTTGACCTTTTACACCCAATGACACAATAAAAAAAAAGGATGGGAAAGTACCACCTAGATGATATCCATTGGTACCCGCTAATGCACTTGAGTTTTTTCATTTTACAAATCGAAAAAGCAAGCTGATCATTTTATTTTACAACTCTGAGCTGGGAAATGAACTGGGTGTAGTACAGTTAATTAGCAGCTTCATCGTGGTGGTGGGACTTACTACTTATTGCCCAAGTACGCCATTGATATTATACATGAGTGCTTCTATTTTTATGAATTTATTTCATAATTTAATGGTAGTATATATTATACTTTTTATGTATATAGTATACAACATGCATATTTGATAACGAGACACTATTGGCTTAGTCTTTCAGAAGCTAGCGTTTGCACACTTCGGTAATGTGATTGAAAATGAGGAAACCATAGATTAGTTGGAGGTACACATTTTTATTATTATTTTGATGGTTCTGTCAAAAATAAACTTACATCCCCCTGTGTTAGTTCATCTTATTAGCTATAGGATGTAGGAGTATTAGGAATAAGAACCTTAAGCTGAGTTTACATATTGAATCTTGTCGACAATCAGACATCATAATTAGTGGAGGCATGCAATAATGTCAACCACCAATAAGCAATATTATACACATCTTCTGTCCAAGTTTTTTTAAATGTTTAATAATAATCATATTGTGACCTTGTTAACGTACGTGTCAGGAAATAAAAGCTGCTATCCATTCGGTTGTTGCTTGGTTTCTTGTTCATGTGAAAGTGTTCCGGCCGGCCTGGTGCATGGCATTGGGTAAGGGCACTCACAATGCTAGAAACTATCATGGTTTTCGTAGTCTTGGACATTGTGTCAAGAAACTATCTCTCACAATGCAATTTTCTATCATGATGTCACATGACCCACTTGTCACTCTCATAAATTGTCTTGTTTTTACGTGAAGACCTGGTTTCTTAGTTAGACTTGGTTTCTTGTGTTTTCCCTCTCTCTTTTCAATAAATATAGCGCAACATCAGCAAAAAGCAATAAATAGAGGGGTAATAAATGATGATAGAAACCATGGTAGAGTCTGCATTGTGAGTGCTCTAAAGGCATTCCAATGCACATAATCGCTCTCTCTCTCTCTCTCTCTCCTGTTTTTTTCTTTCAGATAGGAATAGTAGATAAACAATCTAGTCACTATATATATAATATCGTGAAGATGTATCATACCTAGAAGTAACCATGATGTGAATCATGTGATTATCTAGAGACGATTTCAATAAGCTTCATCATATGAAACTTATGCTAGCAGTTGACGTAGAGTGCGTTGACGCTATAGCAGTTGAGTCGACCACACGGCTTAAATAGTTGTTAGCTGATGGTGTAAAATCTAGCCACTATATATATCATGAAGATGCCATACCCAGAAGTAACCATGTGGTCTACCACATTACTAATAGCATTTTCAAAGTTTTTATTGAACTTGATCATTTGAGACTTATGCCTTTGTCCACTCATTCTCTGTAGAGTGCGTTGACGTACTATGCCAGCAGTTGAGTCGACCACACGGCTCAATAATATATACAGTTGTAAGCTAACGGAACGAATCATGTCCTAACAAATCTCCTTTTAATATTCCCGGTCGAAATTAGTACGTATGTTCTTGTTGCCAAGTGGAAAACTGGCAATGTCAACCACGCCTTGTAGCAACTGGTGGATCGCCAGCTACAGCCAACGTGTACCTGCAGCTAACGACTGTGTGCTAGTAACGACCTCCCAACAACAGAATTGTCGCAGTGAACAACATGTCAACCAGAAACAAAATAGAGGCAGCGTTCGTCTCTATAAATACCCTAACTAGGTGCCTCACGTTGCCACCACACCAAGCATTCGCGTCTCTTTCAGTACTAGACATCACATCCTCCAATAGCAGCTTGCTTGTAATATCCAAGCTAGCTTTGTAAGATCGATCTTGGGTACGTCAATATACAAGGATTAGAAGGAGAGCTAGCTTAGGCATCATCATATATATAGTAAGCTAGCATATCGAAATGGTGATGTCGATGTCGATGTCAACATGCAAGGCCACGCTGCTCATAGCGTTCGTCGTCGCTGCTGCCCTGAGCAGGGCGACGACGTCATGGGCACAGTCGCCACTGCAGTACAACTTCTATGGCACATCTTGTCCACAGGCGGAGGCTACGGTGCACAATGTCACCGCGGGGATCATCGCCAATGACCCCACCATGGGCGCCGCCTTCATGCGCCTCTTCTTCCACGACTGCTTTGTCAGGGTATTATATTAACTTTCCTTCTATTTAGATACTAGCAAATAAAATGTGACCGTGCATTGCAACTGGATCTAATATAGCATGTCATATATTGTTCCTAGCTAGGACATCCGATATATTTTTTTTTGACAACAAGTTTGACCACTTGTTTTATTCAAAAAATTTATGCAAAATATCACTTTTTTTGCTGTGTCTTTCTTTATTAATATATGTTCTTAAAGAATGACTTAAATTTGATAATATTTACGTAAATTTTTTGAATAAGACGAATGGTCAAATTTGGAGCCAAAAAAAGTCAAACGACTTACAATTTGAGATGGAGGGAGTACTTCTCTAATCACATTTTTAGTGCGATCTATGAGTATGTAGTAATAGTCGTAGTATATATGCTAATGTATGGGTCCGGGGTTTTTCATTGCAGGGCTGCGACGCCTCCATCCTGATCGACCCAACTAGCAGCAACAAGCAGGTGGAGAAGAAGGCGATCGCGCTACGTGGGTACGCCGCTGTGAACACGATCAAGGCGGCCGTGGAGTCCGTCTGCCCCGGCGTGGTCTCCTGCGCCGACATCCTTGCCTTCGCGGCGCGGGACACGGCCGTCGTCTCCGGCGGCTTCGCCAGCTTCGACATGCCGTCGGGCCGCCGCGACGGACGGTGTCCAGCTTCATCGACGTGCTGCAGAACATCCCGTCCCCGACCTTCCAGCTCTCGGACCTCATCAACAACTTCGCCAACAAGGGCCTCGACGTCGACGACCTCGTCATTCTCTCCAGCGCGCACTCCTTCGGCCAGGCGCACTGCTCCCAATTCAACGGCCGGCTCTACCCCAACGTCGATCCCACCATGGACGCCGCCTTTGCCTCTGATCTCAAGACGGTGTGCCCGCCGCCTGGCAGCGGCGGAAACCCGGTGGTCAACAACAACAGGGTGACCGACCCCAATGTGTTCAGCAACCAGTACTACACCAACCTGCTGGCCGGGAAGGTGCTCTTCGTGTCGGATCAGCAGCTCATGAACACCACCTACACGGCGTCCAAGGTGGCCAACAGCTCCTCTGACCCTGCCACGTGGATGAGCCAGTTCCAGACGGCGCTGGTGAAGATGGGCAGCATCCAGGTGCTCACCGGGACGGCCGGCCAGGTCAGGAAGGTCTGCAACGTCGTCAACAGCAGCTAGAAGCTGATGTCGGCTGGTCACTAGCCTTTACAAGTATTCTAAGAATAGAACACAATTGCCTTTTGTTTAACTATGCTATGTATACACACATGTGTCCATTTCATACATATACAGTAATATAATCTTTTTTGTGAACATACAGTAATATACTAAGCAGTTACAATAATCTAAGAACTATCCCTACATGCTCGAGAGAACCAACCATATGGCACCGAAAGTGGCAAACTGTGGCTAGAAATACATTACCAGTCTGCACTTTAATCTCTCAGCAAAGCTAGGCCAGAACCTCTCGCACGTTTCTAGAAAGTTCCTCATGTGGAAGTTACTAAGCTAGCTACTGCCTACTGATACACAATGATAATGGTGATACCAAATCTGATATCAAGTAGAAGCAGCTGAGATTAATTATAGCCTTTGATACATCGGTTAAATCAATTCATCACAACTGGCAAACTGGACCCAGAAGTAGGCTCAAAGGTGGTATAAGTGGTAACCATAAACCACTATCAATGCAAACAAATCATATGAGCAAGTAGATGATCACACCAGGTGCATTGATCATATGGTTTGTTTTCATGTACCTTGTCTTGCTCATATGCACTATCATGCACCTTGTTGGAAAAAACCACTATTAATGCACCTTGTGGGAGAAAACCACTATCAATGTACCTTGTGGGAAAAAAAAACATATGCACTATCAAAGCATCTTGTGAGTAAAAACTTAAAACCATATCATTTATTACCAAATATATATACACCTTGTGGTAAGTGGTAACCACTATCAATACAAACAAACCATATGAGAAAGACAAAGAATGTAAACTCCTTGTGGGGAAAAAAAATCATATGCATTTATTACCAAATTTAAGTTCTTAATATGCAAACCCTTGTTCTTTAGGTTAGCATATATAACTTGTACGTCCCACTTTAATTAGAGCATGTCTAAGAGACTAGCCAAATAGTTTTCTAAAGCTAAATTTAGTTATTATTAAGAAAATGCATCCTCCAACGGACTCTCCACATGACTCTCCAAATTGGTTGGCTCTCCATCCCTCCACCTCCACTCTCTATTCTTTGAGAGAGCTATCTTTTACATGGTCTCTTAGAGTACTATTTTTACGTGTGTGCTAATGGCAGTTTCTTAAGCCAGAGAGAATGACTAAAGAGTACGAAAGAGCCATGTGTGTTCAACCAGCCAAGCAGTGCTTTATGCCATTTGAAATTTAAGTGATAGCTCGACTAGATCTAGCAGCTTGTCCTGTTCAACCAGCCAAGCTGTGCTTTATGGCATCTGAAATTCCTGCACAGTTCAAATGTCCCTGCAAGCTATGCTATAGCCAAGAAGAGCCATGTGTTAGCTACTTCATCATAACAACCAAATGGCCTTGTGAGTACACATACAGTACAGGATAGCATAACAAAGTTTGCCCGTTTTCAGCGCGAGAGTTCATAAATTCAAGTCAAACATAAGCTAACTCCATAAACTAGAATTTAGTCCTGTCCTCATTTGCTAGTTATAAGTCATTTATAAATATAATATAGACAGTACATGAAATTGTCAAATGCAATGGAAACTAAGCGGGAATGTCGGAGGAAAGCACGCATATGCTTGACTCTACGTTCCAAGTGGCAATATAATATGTGTCATCTGACCAAATTATTATATGGTACGGTGGTATATGTGTGTGTGGTACTAATCTCTCAATTTATCGTTTTATTAGTAACTGTTTCAAAAATAAAATTTAAGGTTTGTACTCACCTTCATCATGTCCTCTCCATAGATATACAAAACTACTCTTGCTTGGGTGGTACACCTTCAAACATTCCCAGCACGTCTCTTTTGTAATAATATAATAGGCATCGATCAACATTGTCGAATAGCTTGAATTGTGAGTAGCGACTGCTGGCCCACCCACTTGGCAGCCTAGCTACACAACTGTACGAAAACTGCCACATGGCATTCCAGTTAATTCAGTTTTACGAAAGAAAGATTAATAATCTGTATTTATTATTGTTGTGAAAGAATTGAAAGAAACTGTATACAGAGTATGTACTTACGAAGTGGACTTCGATCCAACTTTCATCAAGCATCCCCAAAAGTTTGGATTGCTAGTTTGTTTTTAACATGAGCCTGTTGTTTCGTGTATATATGTTTTGTTTACAAAAGATCAATTCTGCCATCCATCTTGACAGTAGGGTTCAAACATCATCTTGCTGATTAAGCATTGAGTTTGCACATTTAAAATAGAGCTCTTTTATCATACTTGAAATTGCCTCCCATTGCCTCTTATTGCCTCCACAAAATAGCATTTTTTGTTGATTTAGGGTAATAAAGTAATTTTGCATATTCCCTATCCCCACCCGCCCGGCGCCCTTCCCGGACCCGACCGACCCGACCGAAACCCGACCCAGGACCCGACACCATCCTCTCGCCCCGCCCTCGCATCGCGACCGCCCGCCGCTGCCGGCCGCCGCCGCCCTCGACGTCGCCGGATCGAGGGAGCCCGCCGAACAGCGCGCCGCCTCCGCCGCCAAAGCCACCACCGACTAGATCGAGGGATCTCGCCGAACAGCACCGCCTCCTCTCGCCAAAGCAACGGCCGCCCTCGCGGGCTCCCTCCGCTGGCTCGGCGAGCGGCAGCAGCAGCTAGGGCGCGGCCGCGGCGTCCAGCGGTCCGTCGAGGCGGCGGCGAAGCGGCCGGGCGGCAGCCGGGCGGGGCGCCGTCGAGCGCCGCGTCGGGGAGGGGCCGCGGCCCGCGGCGGCGCGCCAGCAAGAACCGCTCGTCGTCCCGCCATTGCGAGAGCCCTCTGGTACTTGACCAAGATTCGTGTCCATGATTCAACCTCCGGACCTTCAAAACTTTCAGATTTAGACATCGATGATCATATATATCTCATTAGGAAAATCTTGTAGAGTATCGGATGCTTCATAAACACTCTATTAACGCAATTTCTCAGTGAACCAATACTACATGAGCCATATAGCAAGCAACTATTATTGCATATAACATGTTTAGTTCACTTGAGTTGTTAGTGTTACAGAGGAAATGGGAAATTGTTTGATAAAACAATATACAACTAAGACTAATACTACTTCTGATGAAAGATACCATGGGTCCTATTCTATATAAATTTGTCAAGTGCCAAAATGTATTCTACCTTAAGGCTTATACAATTTAGGGCATGTTTGGATCTCCTAGGCATTATTAGAATCTGGATTATAGACAGAGATTATATATGGTGGAAGGTGCTTCACATCTGTAAATAGCATGGTGGAGGTGCTTAGCTGGATCTGGTGGTTGGATAAAAACCTGGAATCCACTTGTTTGGGTCTTATTCTCATAATTTTTAGGAGATCCAACAGGCCCTTAATGTGAGTGTGTTGAAGCTAGCAACGCTCCATGTCATATGGTTTATAGAACGATTCTAACCAACATTGCAGTTTGACTTGCCATTTATGGAAACCACAACACCACACATCCAGACAAAACCAACCTAGTTCCTACATCTATATGAATGCAGATCTTCTGCAGGGCATGAACCTTGCAAATAACATTTAGACCTGCTAAACTTGAACTCTAAAGATTCAATGATCAGCAGCAAAATATAAAAGCCAGCTTACTAGTTACAAATAGAACTTCTAGCAATATATGATCAAGGAGGATTGATCAAATTCGTGCCAGAACAATTACATTTCCCAGTTGATACTGTGTCAAATTTTAGCAACCATATAGAGTAGTAGTTTTTGATGTCATCCTCACATGAATGAGCTACCAGCCACTAAGGCAAAGCACTGATAAATTTTTGACGTTTCTTCTTTTAAGAATTTGTTTTGCATTGTGTGTGTCCAGAACTCTGAATTGTGCATTTTACAAAGGCAACTCCAGTCACTATTGCATAAATGGGGATTGTGCTATGTGCTTGGGAGTTAGATAATCATACTGAACCTGGAAGTTATGTCCATCATTCTGCAAAATGGCCGATCAGCCTATACTGTTCGGTACATCGTCATTAAATTGCTTCAGGGTCATTAGCTATGTGTCAACGAATGCTACTGACCTTTCACTCGGTTTCGGTCAAGACAAACTGAAACAAGTTGTTCTGAGAGTATGAACAAATACAAAGTTAACTTGTCCTAAAAATTTAAATGAAAAATAGCAGAATGCATGCCATTCAAAATGACCAAAATGAGTATACATGTGGCATACTACAAATCGTGTCGAGTACCTTGCCAAGAGAAAAGAAAAAACATATTGGATAATTATTCTATGGCAAGCTGATGCTAAACATACAGAAATGATCAAGTCAGATACTTGTTCTCTTATGATGGAATCACATTAAGAATTGCCCAAACTCATATGACTTCACCAAGTTATACCGCTACATATAAACTGCTACCCATTATCATCCTTTCAATGCATCTGTGTCAAGGGAAAATGCATAGCAAAGAAAGAGTAAGCTCCAAATTTTACAAATGCAAAGTCGAGAAACCATCTCATCGCGGCAATGGAAGCCATCTCTATTGGATATGTACCAAACTGTTGAGAGCATCACAAACAATCTATAAGAAAGGACAAATGGAACTACTGTCTACACAAACATCTCATTGTGCTCCCCGAGAGGCTTAATGAAACAATGTAATACCACAAATTAGATGCCTAATAAAATCACATGTCCACATTTCGATGAGTAATTGTCGTGGTTCAGATCATCAATTTGCGAGTGGTCCAAAACAACATAGTAATAGGATTGCTTCAGCAGTTAGGCATCCTCAGGACAAGAACTCTGAACACAATCTTCCCAGTTTTGCAAACATCCAACTACAGTTATCTATTATGGATCGATCAGCATAGCACATGTTGAATCATATGTACTCCTATGAACTGACTGAGGAACACCACTTAGGAGTCCAATCAAATACCACAGAGGTGCTGTCGAAATCACAGGACGCATAGTGTGAGTACGTAACTACTGTCTACACATTGCATTATTGTTCAAACATCTTAGCACTTGCATTGTTAGCATCTAAATTACAGTACCTTATTTGTGGGCTTCAACGACATATCCAATATAACGTAACATTCAGCGGCGTAGGCGATTGACGGTGGAGGAGCACGCGTCCCGTGTGGAAGTGGGGAGGGGGGATTCGGCACTCACCAGTCAAGCACGGGGCGCAGGCGGAGGGAGCCTCGCCGGGAGCTGGCGTCGGCGAGCCCCAAGGCGGTGTGGAGACAGTCGAGGCGGGCCAATCGCACCACGACGACCGTGGGACGACGTCATCGATGTGCCCGTGGCAGTGCGCAGCCGCCTAACCGCGTCCTCGTGCGGCGGCGGTCGGCTCCCGCCGGCCTCCCGCTCTCGCCACCCGCGTCGAGGCCCGCCGTCGCCTCTCCCGCGAGTGCTCGCGCGGCGATCGGAGAACAGGGGGCGGCGGCGGCGCTCGGCGTGGCTCCCGCACTCGCCAACTCGCGTCGGGGGCGAGAGGCCCGCCGTCGCCTCCCACGCGTGCAGATCCGCTCGGCCATCGAGAACGGGGCGGCGGGGCGCGCCGGCGTGGCTCCGCGACTCGCCAACTCGCGTCGGGGCAGAGGCCCACCGCCGCCTCTCCCACGCGTGCGAGATCCGCTCGTCGGCGTCTCCGCCGCCGCCCGCCGTGCCTCCACACACCGCCTCTCCCCGCAGCGTGCGAGATCCGCGGGGCGCGGCGACGACACGGCGGCGGCTGCCCCCCTCTCTACTTCTCCCCAAGCCCTCTCGCGGACGCCTCGGAGCCCCACGCCGGCGGATCGGCGGCAATCCCCAACCACCGGTGCCGCCGACTTGACGAATGACGAACCCTAGAATGAGTTATTGAAAAAAACAAATCCAACTAACTATAGTAGTTGTATTATCCACGCTAACTATACTAGGCAAAACAATATTTTGTGTTTATGGAGTTACCATTTTACCCTTGACAAAAAAAGAATTACGAGAATGCAATTACCGCCCATTCTTAATCCCTTTATTTTTTGCGGAGGCAACGGGAGGCAATTTTTGCTCCTATGGGCCATTTGTCATAGACACAACGGGAGGCAACTTTTGCCTCCATGCCTTTTGCCTCCCATTGCCTCGGCCTTTGTAGCCGTCGGATCGGCCGCTCTCGATCGACGTGAGCCATCGAATTTTTTCCCAATTATTGTAAAAAATTTCTTTAAAATATACTCTCCCCAAAGCCCCCTTGCTCTTTGTGCTATTTAGTAATATAATATGTATCTTGCTACACTTCAGTTACGTTGACATTCTTTGGATGACCTGACCCAAAGAGTGTAGTTTACGGCTTTTGAGATCTACTTCCCGGCCAAACAAACTGAAGTGATGATTAGCAACTGGAATCTAGCCTAGTTGTGTCTTTTATGCAATTTAAAATTATTGCACATATGGCAGGAATAACAAAGGCTGGTTCATCACAGGAATCAAATGGGCCTAGCTTGTGAGTGCATACTAGCAAGGACACGAATAACAAAGGCTGGTCGTTTACGGCGTGAGAGTTCCTAAACTGAAGTCAAATAGCAGCTAACTCTAAACTAGAATTTCTCATGTCCTCACTTGCTAGTGGCCGGGTTATATGACATTTTCTTACACAGTCCATACCTGGAGTCAAATACACTCAAACTAAAGAAACCTGACGTGCCAATAACGGATGAGAGCATACTGTAATATAATGCATGCGTCCAAGTGGCAAACTAACAGTTGTTATCTGACAATAATCCAAACAAATTAACAAAAGAAAAAGTGGCATATGTAGTGGTGGATCTAGGGTTCCTGGACTGCATTATGATAAGGTACGGTGGTATGCATGTGTGTGGTACTAATCTCTCAATTATTGTTTCAATCGTGTCCTCATCCATAGATACAAATACCCTTGCTTGGGTGGTCACTATCAAAACATTCCCAGAGCACGTCGTCTCTCTTTGTAATAGGCATCATCACATTGTCAAATAGCTTGAATTGTGAGTGGCGACTGCTGGCCCACCAGGCAGCCAGCCTACATCTATACTAGCCCACCATTATTGGGTACTCCTCCGTCCCTAAATGTTTTGTCGTTCTCGCTTCCCGAGAAACTACCGTCGACAGTTATATATTAAAATATATAAATATTTATGCTAAGTAATTAGTATCATCGGAAAGATCTTTTCGTCTAGTTTTTTAATAAATTTATTTGAAAATATAAATGTTGCATGTATTTTATACAAATCGAGTCAAAGTTGTGGACTAAAACCAACGACGACAATCAATTAGGGACGGAGTCCTGGAGGGAGTACGATGGAGCCGAGCAGTGATTGTCATCACGAGAGACACGATAGTGACGACACCAATCATTGCCGAGTGGGAGAAGGACCTGAACAGTAAATATATTTATATATACCAATGTGTGAATAAGAGGAGAGACAAAAACAGAACCATATATAATATGCACAGGGACGGAGCTAGCACCGGGCCGGCCCGGCTCCAGCCCCCTACATGTAAGTGGAGCCTCTCCTTGCATTTTATGCATAATTATAGAGATTAAAAAGAGCTAAGCGTGGTTTAAGCTTTATTAGCCCGTCCTAAATATTTTTGCTGGCTCCGTCACTGAATATGCATATTCGGCTGTGGATTATGTGCTAACGACCCGCGCGCCATTTGGTGGACATTCTTGTTAACAAACTGATGTGATAATTAGCGGAGAGAGAATGTCGGTAATGTATACTTAGCTTGACGGACAATCTGCAAATGATAAGATATATATCTCCACGTATAATCATATACGACCTCTATCAATAAAAAAAAGATACATAGTATTAGATACAAATAAATTAATAAATGAGACAACGTCATTGGACTCATATATGTTTGTCAGTTGTCCAACAGAGTACATGACATATGAGAATATATATATAGCTTGTCCAACAGAGTACATGACATATAAGAATATATATATATATATAGCTAGAACGGTCCAGCTGGCACTTGTCAGAAGCGTGTAATTTATATGATTAATTAGATTTTTTTCTTTAATTACACAATAATGTGTAAATGTTTTTTTACGTATACGAGAAAAAAAAAGAATATATAGCTAGTCAACCGCCTGCCCGTTCCATTCTATCGATCTGTCGTTAGAGAGTTCCCGAGTCGCTGTCAACATACAGCTTGATTAGGTACATGGAATCTTGCCCAAAGGTAGCTATACGTTCTTAGTGACATTGAATTTTCTCACTCTCTTCATCATTCACACCAAAATGTCAATGCACTCAAATTAGTTTTCCAATCCTGAATGTGATTAAGCACGTATAGGTATGATAGATCGGAAATATAATGTCAACACGGCAAGAACACTTGCCGCATTCTGAACCTACCAATAGTTGTAACCAGTTTATGGTGCAGCATTACCTAGAAGTAACCTCCCAAATCATATTGTTTTATTTCGGACCTACCAATAGTTGTAACCAGTTTATGGTGCAGTATTAGCTACAAGTAACCTCGCAAATCATTATTTCGGCAGTTGACATACATTATCAACGCAAAAAACCAAAAAAACTGTACTAGCTTCACGTACTCCAGGGATGCATTAGCAACGTTTGTTTCCTCGCGTCTTTATCTATAAATACCGGCAGAGACCACACACTGTTGTCACCATCGAACACTCCATTGTCCCTCTTTCATCACACACACACACACAGCCTAAACCTGTCTCCAGGCTTTGCATAGCTTACACTGAGACATGGTCATGTCGTCCTCAGCATGCCAAGCCTTAGTGCTCATGGTGATCGCCGTAGCTACGCTGAGCATGGCTTCCAGTACGGCATTGCAATACGACTTCTACAGCTCGTCATGCCCAAAAGCCGAGGAGGCGGTCCGCAATGCCACTCAGAATATCATCTACAATGACCCCACCATGGGCGCTGCGTTTGTGCGCCTCTTCTTCCATGACTGCTTCGTAAGGGTAATGATCAATTGCTCTTCTTTTTTGGCACATACATATATATACTAGCAACTGTGCCCGTACATTGAAACCGGAGAAAAAAAAATCTAATTTTATTGGATAACAAGGACCCGGTTTGAAATCTAATACATGTTAGTATGTCTAATGAATCTTGGTCACAGACATGACCCAATACGTTTTGAAATCGGACTTTGTATGGCGACAAGAGCTATTCTAATTTTGTATGAGCACAGGTTATATTATATATACAACTCTAGACATAAGAAACTCTATACATTGTCCGATACCTAGAAGTAGTATTATGAGGTGTACATATAAATATAGATATAGTTATTATACTTTATTATATATAGAAAATTGTGAGCGTAGTGTATGTATGATTACAACAAAACATAGTTAAAATAAAAATGTATAGTTTTCGTATGTACTAGCGCTACACGCATACGTAGTTGACCATAGACGAATTGTTTTTTCCTTTAGGGTTGCGACGCTTCCATTCTGCTCGATCAGTCCAATAGCAACGCACAGCCAGAGAAGTTCGCCATCCCGCGCGCGGTTATGTCGAAGTGAACACGATCAAGGCGGCCGTGGAGGCCGCCTGCCCGGCGTCGTCTCCTGCGCCGATATCCCGCCTACGCGGCGCGTGACTCGCAATCATCTCCGGTGGCTTCGCCGCCATGCCCGGGCGGCCGGCGTGACGGATTCGTGTCCAATTTGAATGACATTTCCGGAAATCTCCCTGCCCCAAACATGCAGGTCCAGGACCTCATCACAAGCTTCAACAACAAGGGCCACAGCCCCACCGACCTGGTGGCGCTCTCCGGCGCGCACTCCTTTGGCCAAACGCACTGCTCCTTCGTCACGCCCCGGCTGTACCCCAACGTGGACACGACCATGAACACCACCTTCGCCGGAGGGCTCAAAGCAGTGTGCCCACCACCGTCGCAAGGCGGGGGTGGCACCGTGCTGAATAACAACCGTGTGACCGACCCCAACCAGCTGAGCAACCAGTATTACACCAACTTGGCCACTAGGCAGGTGATGTTCACGTCGGACCAGACCCTAACGAGCAGCACTACCACCAACAAGATGGTGCAGGACAATGCTGCCAACCCGATTGCGTGGATGGCGCGGTTCGCAGGGGCGATGGTGAAGATGGGAGGCATCCAAGTGCTCACCGGCAATCAGGGTGAGATCAGGAGAGTCTGCGGCGCCACCAACAGCGGTAACTAATGAGGCCATGAAGCAATATCCACCAGCAGCAGTTGCTGGGTGCATGCTACTCTTGCAATGTATATATATGAGTGTTGCAGATTAATTCTAATGCAATTTGAACTAGTTTTTGTTTCAATCTCTTGTTGCTTCTTTTCTCGTTTCTTGTTGTTATTCTAGCTTCAAAAGTGTACAATTATTAATGGATTGTAATTTCATCCTTTTTGCCCATTTTTTGTTTAAGAGCCCTTTTACTGTGGTTGGAAATACTTCCCAACCCCTTCCAACCCCTCCCGATTCCTTTTCTTATTTACAATTTTCGTCAATTTATTTTGATTAGGGGCAGTTTAGTCTTTGCGTCACTCCCTCTCACCCCTGACCCCCTGCCGTGGCCCAACCCTCGGCCCAAACGGCACCCATCGCCCTCGTCTCTCCCCTGGCTCGCTGCCTCACCCGCCGCCGGCACCGTCGCCATCGCTGCCATCCAGCTCCGATCCGGCAGCCCTGTTCTATTGCATGCAGCCTCGCCCTAGCCGCCCGCCGCTACCATCGCCATCTCGACGTCGTCCGACACCTCCCTCGCATCGCTCCGCGGCCCTGTCCTCTTCCTCAAGTCAGCGGGGGCACCACCCCATCTTCGGTACCGGCGTTCCCCACCACTGCTGGGCGTTTTTTTGCTGCAACGGCGAGCCGCACACGTGCACACGGACCCCTCTGTGCAGATCGAGCCGTCCCGCGAAGGTGAGTGACTCCTCTGTGATCATGTCCGATAGTTTAATTTGACCTCAGTATAGTTATCATTTGGTCTATGTTTTATTTTCAGTGGTTCCTCTGAATAAAAAGGTGTTTGTGGTTCCTCTTTAATGAGTACTGTTCTTGGTCTATCTTTTGTTTTCAGTTATGTCCGTGGTTTTCAGTAGTATAGCTATTAGTTGTTTTCAGTAGAATGTTTTGGCTTACAAGCATGGCTGACAAAAGCAATCCAAGTAGCAATTGACCCTCAGTTCTATGCATCCCTGTAATTGTTATGTCTGCAATCTCCAAAATTTAATAAGCATTTATATAATGTCATCGAATTCCAATTGTGAAATTGGGATCCTCAAAGCGACAAGAGTTGGATAGCAGTGGTTTAATCCTTGAATCATTATGACTGAAAAAACAAAGCTCACAACTAAACTCACCCTATAGCACAAAAGATGAGCAATTCTCTGAAAAAAAGAGGAGCAATCTTGCTGCTCTCGATCTGTTAAGAGAATAGAACCTGCTGTATACAATCGATGTAACTTGGACTTCCACCTTTTCCTTTTTAGAGCATAGCAGCTCGTGGTTCGAAGAGTATGATTGGGGTTTCAATAGGATCCTTCCCTGTAGGCGTTCAGGACTGAAATGATTAGCTAATATATAGCATGATGATTAGTACAAGACTGGTAGAAATTTTTCTGTAAGGCTATCCGAAACAGATGGAGCTATCATGTTGGGATCTAGCATGGTGATAAACTGATAACAGCAATTCTAAATGTATTGTCCTGCTGTTTTTTATTGAATGAAGAGCTAGGGAACTTATCTCTGAATTGCTTGGATTCAAACGCTTGACTGAAATGATTATGTTAGTAGTATGACATTGTTGTGTGCACGGTAGCGGTTGATACCTGGCCATTGACTTTTTCCTTTTGGCTGTTTTGTGCAAATGAACTTCCCTTCATAATTGGCCTGATTGGAGTACATAAAAATGCCTTTTTTTTTGAAGCAATACCTGGCCATTGTGTAGAGTTAGACTGGTAACACTGGCTGTTTGTAGTAAACAGTACTTTGTTAATCTTTGTGCGTCCTTTTCGTAGCATCTCGGTCACTTGAAGCCTATGAGCGGTTGAAACAAGTTCTGGATGAGATTGCTGCTATGATGCTGCTCTCGATGATGATGATTCTACAGAGTCCAGAGATGTCTTGGATCCCATGTATGTTCAAGGCAGAGGGGCCCCAAAGAAAAGTTGAAGTCAAATAAGAACAAGTCTAAGGTCAAATGTTCCCTATGTAAGGGTGAGGACCACAATCGACGAACATGCCCCATGAGGAAAGAAGTATTAAAGAGTAACGTTCATCTTAGCTAAAAACTGCATGTGTGTGAGGATTGTATAATATTACTCTTCTTTTGTAGGAAACAAAGCTCCCTTTGTGTGTGAAGTATTAAAGAGTAACGTTCATCTTAGCTAAAAACTGCATGTGTGCTAGATTTATGATTTGCCAAGGATCTGCATGTTCTTACATAATAGGTACGATGGATGCTTCACTCAGATTTATTCTCTTGCAATGTTCTGAACTGAATTACTCATTGGTTTCAGTAGTTTGATAAGCTGAGCACCCTCTGTATGTTTCAAGAACATCCACCACGACATGAATTACCAATGTTGGTTTCAGTGTGCAAATAATGTCTAAAAAGAATGTATATGTATTTAATCACTCATAATGATAACACATAGCAGTAACGTCAACAAATCAGGATCTTCCTAGAGCTACAATGAGTTCTAGCAGAATAAAACAACTAGCCAGCATGTAATTTCAGGATTGAGACATTCCCTGTATTTCACATTCCAAGTCTTTACACTATCCAATGTCATAAAAATTTCCTACTAGATACCCATTGGAGCCCCGCAAGATAATATTCAGAATTGGTTAAACAAATAGCCAAATTAGCAGGTTTCTTCATTTTGGTTTGCAATTTGCATGCTGTAGGTAATGCCATATCTTAAAATAATAAAATGACTTGAACTTGGGCTCTTTAGTGGAAATTTTAACCAAGTCCAGTCAAACAAAAATATATAACCTTGTATTTACATCTCATGTTGGCTTGCCCATTTACCCTATTATTTGCGTACAATAATATGCCTTCTAGTTTCTAAGTGACAATATCATGCAAGACAACAGTGTTATATTGACAGACAATAAGCAGACACAACAGGATCTATGAAGATACTTGTATCCAAGGATCAAAAGAATCAAATTGACTTACTAAATTTGTCAATCGCTGCAGCCATTTTCTGGAGTTCATCTGGACAAATGTCAGGACAGTGTGTAAATCCAAAATAAAGCAAAGTCCATTTGCCCAAGAAATCCTTTTCAGTAACATGTCAGAGGCCCGAGCGCGCAGAGGCATAGACGCAAACACTGGGCGGCTGGCGGGGGCAGCGCTGCTCACCTCGTGCTTGAGGAAGACCTTGGCCTAGATCAGGCACGGCAGCCGGCTCTCCTCGACGGAGAGCACGATGTGGGAGCGGGCGGGGGTGGAGAGGAGGCGAGACCTGGTGGCGTCGACCATGCCATGGACGTAGTCGATCGGCATGGGTGCCGGGCGGGACCGGCGGCGGCAACCGGCCTCCTCCTCCTCATGGCGCATGGAGAATCCAGCCGGAGTAGGCAAGGGCGGCCCGACGCGGCAAACCCCGCGCGGTCTCCCCACCGGTGGCGGCAATGATGGCGGGTGGCGGCTGGACAGGGGAGACGAGAGAGATGAGGATGAACTCGAATGAACCCTAAAAAACTTTCATCTAACTATACTACTTTAATCATTTGATTATATCATAATTTTTGTTCCAATTGTAAATGTACAGTTTTACCCTCGGTTAAAAAATAAAACTACAAAAAGCAATTAACACCCATTTATTTAGGATCCAAATACAAATTTTTTAGAGGCGTCGGGAGGCGTTATGTCTCATATGGCCCATATGTCATAGACACAGAAACGCCTCGCAGACGCCTCTCCATTGACCTCCCCAACGCCTTTTCTCATATTGAGCCCACATGTCATAGACACGTAAAACGCCTCCGGACGCCTCTCCAACCATTGTAAAAAATTCTTTGTTTAAATATGTTCCTAGTGCCATTTGTATAAATGTTGTTCTCCATGGAGGTGCAATGATCAACAGGTTGCCCTTTTTTTTATCATGACACCACACTATGCTTCCAACTCGCAATATAGTGTTTGTTATCACTTATAATTATTTAGACTACTTTCCTTAAAGAAAGTAAGAGAACTGACGATATTCTCAGCATGCCAAGCTGCTGCTACAACTAGTTGCAACCTAGCTACTAGAAACAATTTTAGGGCGGGGTACATGTATATGGTGGTGTCTACTAATTAATCCTCCAAATTATCGTTTTATGAACCATTTCAAAAATAAATTAATATGCACCAAATACTCTCTTCATTTAGGGTTTTGTCTATTTTTAACCATCTCAAGTTCTCAAAAATGTCAGGGCGTTTTTTGTGGACCTAAGTGACACATGACCACAAATTTTCGGCTAGTGTATTTAACTCAGCGGAGTGTAAAAAGAAAGAAACTATATACTTATGAAGTTAACTTTAACTTTTACTCCCTCTATCATTTTTGTAAGGCGTTTAGGCCAATATCCCGAATACCAAGGAACTGCAGATAACAAGGAGGAAAGAGGACCATGCGGCGGTAAATACAAACCAACGTTTGCATGCCGGCATGCAAACCGATGTTTGAGCTAATGCAAACGCATGCATGTGGCCAGCTATCGTGGATTCAAGCAATATCAGTGAATGCATGCTGTATTCAATGTTGGCCACATATTTATCTCCACCTCGATTAGAATGCTACGCCTAACAAAAATCAAAACACCAAAACTGCTCAGCGCCTTATATATTTCGTAATGGAGGGAGTATTAAGCATCCCCAAAAGTTTCGATTGCTAGTTTTTTTTTCAACATGAGCTTGTTTTTTCATGTATGTTTTGTTTTACAAAAGATTCTACCACATCCATCTTATTTGGTTGGCTTAAAGAACCATCTTGCTTATTAGGAATCGGAATAGTTCAGGTCCAACCGCGATTCAAGTTTTATTCTAAAATGTATTAGAACAGATTCAATCCGTCACTTTCTCCCCTATCCATTCGTTTGTATACTCCCCAAGCATAGGAGCCCGAGGTATGGAGTTCAGGAAAGCTTTCGACTCGGCTCTTTGAAGGTTCGCCGATTCCGCTCCTTCTAAACCTCCCAGGGAGACGAGAAGCACAGCCAAGTCGAAAGCCTTCCCGAGCTCCCGTGTCACGAGCTTCCGTACCCCGAGCCACCAATCAACGAGGGAGGAGCCGGGGACGGGTAGAGGTGTGCCAAACCGACACGATCTAGGAGTACGTAGGTGTCAGACCTAACGAGTGAAGACACAGGAGGCAAGCAAGTGGTCGATGGACTCGTCGTCTTGTGAGCACATGGCGCAGGCCGCGGAGGACTGAAGTCCATGACGCCACCTCCACTCAGCCGTCCAGGGTCGGCCATGCAAGGCAAGCCAGTAGAAGAGCTTCACCTTTGGCGGGGCGAAGGCCTGCCAAACCTCCTTTGCCCCCGATCACGGTCCTGCCAGCGAAGAACAGCTGGTAGGCGGAAGAGCTTGAGTACGTCCCGTTGGCCGACCATCTCCAAACGAGGCGGTCCTGGAGCTCTAGACCCCTTGCAGGACGTTTGCAGAGGAGCGGTATGTGATGAATTTGGGATAAGAGTCTTGCTTGCTTAGTTTACAGTCTCATCCATGACCCAAACTCTTGGTACAAAGCTGAATTTACAGACATATTGCAATAGAAGACACCAGCTCTAAAAGTGGGGGCATGGAAGGCAGTTGGAACTAGAGCCACCTCTAAAAATAGGGGAATTCTTAGAAGCAGCTAGGACAGCCTAGTGGTTAGGATTCTCGAGCGGCACTCCACAGGTCCTGAGTTTGAATCCCCGTGTGAGCGAATTTCAGGCTGTGGTTAAAAAAAATCCCTCGTCAGTCTCGTGTGCCAAAGCACTAGTTAAGAGCCGGCCCAGGCCCCGTTGGATGGAGCTGTGGGCTCTGGTTGGTATACCGGCCCTGGGGTTACGGTGTCCGGCCCAGAGCTCTGGTTGGTATACCGGCTCAAGGGTTCGGTGTAATTCCGGCCACGGTCTTCTCCAGAATGGATTGAGTATCGTAGTTCCCATAGGCTAGAAGCTCCTAGTGTCAAGGCGGGACTGGGGTTCGGGGATTTTTTCGGTCGGGGAAACCGAGGTTTCTTCTTAAGAACAATGCCGGTGGGGCAGTCTTTCCCCACCCGTCCGAGTTTTTTTTTACAGCGGTCGTCTTGATCTAAAAATACGGAAATTCTAAGAAGCATCTAGGACAACGGTCGTCTTGACTTGAGATAGCTCGGGTTGTATATTGACCTGCCTCTAAGAAAAAAGATTTCCTCCCCGAAAATCATTTTGATAGTAGTTTAGGATCTCTGTTGCAACATATAGGCATATTTATCAAATATTTACTTATAAATCTACTCATGTGAAGTCCAAAAATGGATTATTATATTCTAAAATTTACTATGACCTATTTACCCGGTCTACTAAGTACATGGACCTGAATGAGATGGCGGGACAAGTTCAAGGACCTACAGGTAATTTTACTCTTTTATTATTATAATAAAACTTGATAATGTCAAGACTGTAATCAAATATATAATAAAATAATTTTAAAATGATTATAAAAATTTATACTAAATAAATAGATGATTAAAGTGTAACTTAAATAAATTAGACTAGAAGTATTATTTATAAATAAATTACACTGGAGGGAGCATTATAAAGGGAAGAGGGAGTGCCTGGCCAGTTCGGCCGACAAGGCCAGTAAACATAAGCGGCGGCGAGCCCGGCCCCAGTCGCAACACTTGCACGTCCATGTGAGACTGTGCTTTTCTGGTGGGGCTTCCTGCGGCCCATGTCTTGCCTGAGAGGAAGGAAAACACCGGCCCAGTATGTAAGTCCCAGGAACAACCACAGAGAATGGATGCACTCACTGGGCCATCATCAAGATCTGTAAAGGTGTAAGATATTATTTGCTTCCTTCTTATCCTCTATTTTTTTTATTTCCAAATAATCACTCTGATTTGCTATTAGAGGAAAAAGCACTAAAGATGTTAATGGGGCTAGTAGGGTATCAATTCGAAGAGAAATGGAGTGAACTGCAAATCAGAGAAGTAGAACGAGTCGAATTGAAGGTGCTACTATTAACTTTCATGTATCATGTATGTGTTATCATCCTATTTCCAACTTTCCAATTCAATTTTGTTAATCATTATTAGCTAAACTAGCAAATGTTAAAATGACAATATATTTGCAAATTATTATTGGATCCTCTACTAAGTCCTAATGTCATGCTAATTAATAGAAAATAAAAAAGGCTAACAATTCACATGTACACAATGTTTGTGGTTCACACTATATCTAGCAATGAACAAATGTGATGATTTGTTACAAATAGGACACGGCATATCGATGTTCCATTCCACAATGTGTGAGCCAAATTGGTGAGAAGGACTATCTTATTCGTTTGAAAAAATCATGTTAATGTTGTTGGGCTATCCCTCCACATGGAGGATGACTTTGGAGCCTAGCAAAGCAATAAAACCAGCCCACAAGCCCATTGTTTGTGCACCGTTGATTTCGGTTTGAATCAACGATTGAGATTGATCCCTGCAAGGAAAAAAGAGGGCAAACCCTAGCCTCTATCAGCAGAAGCACATTAGAGAGAGTTGTTGCTGCTCTGTATGTGTGTGTGAGAGAGAGAGAGAGAGCACAACACAAGAACACCACATCTTGAGAGAAGAGAGAAAGAAGCAGGAGAAGAGAAATCTGTCCAGATTTCGTTGCTGTCTTCAAGCTGGTGATTGGAGGCTCAAACGTGGTTGGATTGACACCAAACTTGGTGAGCTCGTTCCTCACTTAGATTACTTCAATCTGTTCAGTTTGTTTGAGGATTGGTTGAGTAGAGCAATAGATTTGAGAGGGGTTTTGTTAGTTCGCGTCACTATAGTTTTAGAACAAAGCAGTTTTAGGAGACGAATTGATTGAGGAATCAGATGGTGTCTTATTGAGCTAAAATTTGGTCAGTGGTTAGGGGACTCGTGGATCTATTTGCCTACCAAAATTTGTGCACAGTGGAGCTGTAATTTGTTAGATATGAACTGATTACCGAGGTGGATTGTGCTGAACTAGCAAATGTGAGATACATTTTGTTCTTCATTATTAGCAAAACTAGCAAATGTGACTTCTCTGTTTGGCTGCACTTATTTCTCTTGATAGAAGGTTGTGGTTGTTGCCAAGTTGTAATTTAGTTAATGTGTTGTTGCTGGTGTAATCATCTAAATGGTCCTTGTACCCATTGTACAATGATTATAGTGGAAGCTTGGCTTAGAGTGGGCCGGTTGGTCCAGTGGTTTTTACTCCTCACATTAAGTAGGTTTTCCACGTAAATCACAAGTTGAGGGATTAATTATGCTTTGTTCTTGCACCTTTATCCCAACAAATGTTACAAAAAAAAAAAAAAAAAGACACGTCATTTTGAAATTTCTTTAATTAAAATCACACTATGATCCTGAGATTATGATATGTGATGTGTGTGCGCGCGCGTGTGCATGCATGTGTGTGTGATGAAGCAGCTACCAAAGTAAAATCATTTGTTGTAGTAGTTTCAGTAATTGTCGCCCCTAAGGGTGCTCCATGCCATTAGTGTGTGTGTGCAAACTCATGAAGTGGCTGCAAAAATAAAATCATTTGTTTTTCACAATCCATGTGACCCAGTTTGTTCTGAAGTTTGTGATTGGTGCCACTCTTCGCATAATATGGTTGCCCTAGACACCATAACTTTCTCCATACTAGTCTCGTTAACTATTTGTAATTTCACATAAAAATGACCATGCATGAAGAACATAGAAGTGTAGTAGATATACAATGTCTCCCAAGATTCAGATTTATCACACAAACACTGCATTAATTGAAAAAGTTTAACAAACAAGATATCTTGTTGTAACGTGTTTGCAAGAAACGTTTAAGCTCGTGCACGACTGCTCGTCCAGGACTCAGGTTGGTGAGCCTGCAGTTCTTCCTGATCTCGAGGCGCGCCCCCATGGGTGGCCGCAGGTCGCTGAGCCTTTCCATGGCGTCGCCGAAGTCCGCTCTCCACCTGTCGGCGTCGTCCCTGTACTGCACGAGACGAGCCAGGGGTGTCGTCGTCCTGGGTGAGCTCCCCAGTCGGACTTTGAGCAGCACCATGTTCTGCAGGTTGGCCGTGTAGTAGCTGTTGTCCAGGGTGTTGATCGCCGCCGTGTCCACCCCGACGCCACTGTAACTGGACGCCGACCGGAACGCCGGCTCCGTGTCGCGGACGTTGTTGCTCATGCACATGCTCTCCGTCGCTGCCGCCGCCGTCGAATTCAGCATCAGCAGCTGTCTTTGCCGCGCTACGAGGGCGAGCTGGTACGTGCCGTTGATCTGTCCAGCGGCGGCGAGGGACGGGTCGAGGCGGTCGGCGAAGGAGGCGCTGTGTGAGACGCCGACCGCGTGCGCGCCGGAGAGCGCGGCGAGGTCGCCTTTTCCGAAGCCCCTGGCGGCGAAGCTGGCCTCCAGCTCGGCGAAGCCACCGGACGGCGCGTGGGACGGGAGCGCCGCGTCGGCGGCGGCCGCCGAGGACCTCACGCCGTCCCCACGGCCGCGGCGGACCGCGTACCTGATCCGTCCGCCGCTGAGGATGTACGCCGCGTCGCGCGCCGCGAAGGCTAGGATGTCCGCGCACGAGGTGGCGTCGGCGTCGTCGCCGGCACGGTGGAGCTCTGCCTTGATCCTGTCGATCAGGTCAAAGCCCCCAGGCCGATGCTCTTGGATGCCGCCTTCTCGGTGGCGGTGCCATCGGCGGGAGTCTCGTCCAGGAGCACGGATCCATCGCATCCCTAAACGAGAAGAAGACGACGATCTATCATGCATTTCTTGGCTGTACAGTTGCAAATTCTGGAATAGATGTAGGATAGAAGGATCGCCTATGTAACGTACATTTACCCAGCAGTCGTGGAATAGCAAGCGGATAAGGGCGGGGCCGACGCGAGGGTCGCCGGCGACGGTGGAGTTGCCTCTGATGGCGGCGCTCACTAGTTGGAACACGGTCCTCTCAAAGTCAAAGTCACCGTCGACATCGGCCGCCGCTGCCTTCCCGGCGAGAACGACGACGAGCAGCACAAAGCAGACGGCCGCGCCGCTATGCTTCGCCATAGGTACGTGACCGAACCCCTTGTGTCCGAATTAATATAATTCGCTGCGACGTGCTCTTGAAATGCGGCCGGAGAAGCTTATGATAGCAGAGGAAGATGAGTAGTACCACTAGTACGCACGTTGGGTTGGAGATCGAGACTCGAATCACGACGGATCACGAAGGAGTAGTTTTCACAAGCGCATGACAGATTATGCAAATATTTCCCTAGTCCTGGCCTCTAGTTATTATTCCCATATATACAAAGAGGTAGCGTGTATATATGGCTCTTTGAACTTTGAACTGTGTATATAAACGTATATGATCATAATTTATAATCCACATCTATATCTACAATCTATATCTATTTATCTATCTCTATCACCTACACGTACATTCACCAGTCGTGGAATAGCAAGCGGACAAGGTACCGGCCACCACTGTTGGCTTCCCGGCGAGGACGACGGCGAGCAGCACGAAGCAGCAGCAGAGGGATGCCACCATGACGGCGGCGCCGTTAAGCTTTGCCATACGAGCTGGATCAAGCCCGTGTATTCGAATTGATTCACTGTTGGTGTAAGCCTGCTAGAGTGGCATGGTGACGTGGATATGCAAGCAGCAGAGCGGCAGCCATTTGAATTCAAGGGAAGGAGCAGTTGCGTTGCGCTGGAGCCTGGTGACCGCGCCCATGATGCAACGCGCTGCAGGCAGTTGCATTGTATCTCTCTTGTATTCCGTGTTTAGCTGTTTCTGTTTAAATATCAGTGTGTTGTAAGCCTTGGTATAAAAGGCCAGATGTTTAAAGAGTGTGGTTAGCGTATTTGGTTTGGTTGTAACCACATTGAGCACATTGTGTGATCCTTCATTTGTTTGTGTGGTATTTTTTTAAAAAAAACCTGTAACTGTGCTCAATAGTGGTTACATAAATATAATTTTGCTCTGCTCGGCTTTTCAATTTCGTCTGGCTGCAGCAGCCACAGCCATCCAAATTAGCACAGCCGAGCAAAACAAATAGTGTTGTTGGACACCTAAAAAAACTTGACCCACGGGGACTAAGATTAGCCCCGGGCATTTTTGCTTAAGAAGAAGACCTTCTCACGCTTGGTCGAGAAAACCCACCGAACCCCCTGCCCCACGACACAAAGGGCACCGTTACCCGGTGAGAACCGAGCGGGACCACGTGCTTTGGTCATGGGACGAGACGAGGAGGTTTTTAACCCACGGTCGAAAATTCTGAAAATTCGCTCCCTCGAGTCGAACCGGGGACCTGTGGAGTGTCTCGAGTGACTCTAACCATTGGGCTAGAGGCTCTTTGGCTTGGACACCTAAAATAAATAGCAGTAAATGTAAACTTCCATCGCCACAAGAAACTATCAACTGGCAGACTGGCATAAGCTTTCTTGATATGACCAGCCCACGTTGCCAAAATACCAACGCAAAGCGCTGACCAAATGGAAAAAAAAAAATGGAGGGTACGCCGTGCATGCCAAATTTTAAAAAAAGAAAAAGATGTACGCCATGTCTGCACGTTATCATCAACATTGGTCAAACTAACAATACAACCAGGTTGCCAGGATATTTTTTTTTTTAAAAAAAAATGAAGCACTTGCATTGAGGCTATGTATCCTACCATGCACGCGGTGCTCGCTCTGGGATGCTTAATTGCATTAAAATTTGATCAGGGTGTAAGAAGCTAGCAATGATAGTAAAATGAACTATACCTTTAATTATATTTGTTGGATCATCGATGATAGTAAAATATATGCTTTTACCCCCAAAAGAATCCCATGGATTAATTTTGTTTAGAAAAATAGGAGATTATTATAATGTCATATACACAATTTTAGATGTTATAAACATGTACACCTTTGAATGTGTATATCTATATTCATATCCATAGATATCCAACTATTTACACCTAAATATCTATATCTCATCATTTGGTATTGTGTCATATAGTGGCCGCACTTTGGACATTCATTCTTAAGTCATAAACAAAACTGAATTATTAAACTTTTTAAACATGAAGGCTCTAAAAATATGGATTACTAAAAAGGTTAAGATCGAATGTCCGAAGTGAAAACATATAACATGGATAAGATTGTTGCTAACACATAGCTTACAGGAACGTTACAAAGCTAACACAACAAGAATGAGCCTAAACGGAGCTAAAACGCACAAACAAGTGAGATTGAATACATCGGCGACTCTTAAACTTGTGGTGTTTTGACACTTAGGTCCGTGAACTCTCAAAGTCAAAATCTGACCCTTTGAACTTGTTAAGTTGTGGCACTTAGGTTCGTAAACTCTCAAAATTGAGTACAATATGTCACTTAAGTCCACAAATTTGTTAAGTTGTCCCACTTAGATCTCTGAACTTGTTAAGTTGTCCCACTTAGATCTACGAACTTGTTAAGTTGTCCCACTTAGGTCCACAAACTTGTTAAGTTGTTGTGTCGCCGGTGTATTTAAGTCTTAATAAACACATGTGTCATGCATACGTACATATACAACACATTCAATGAGTACAACATGTTGAAATAATCAAAGTGAAATGTGCTAAAAAAAATGCCCCACGGTCTCTGCAGTCACCTAGGGGTAGTAATAGCTAACAGGTCCTAGCCGACACTTGAGGAGCTGTGACAGGTCCCTATTGGTATAGGCAGCCCACAGGCCGACCAATAGTGGGCGCTCTTTCTGGCGACGTGTTGATGGACCCTTTCAGTGTAATTATGTTTTTTCTTCTAAATCAGCCTGGGAGTTGTTTGACTTGACATGGCGACCTAGCTCAACACTTCGCACGCACTTGAGCCTTGAAGCAAAGTTGTAGAGAATTTTATAAGGAACAAACTTTTGTTTAAGGGCCAAAGTCTAGAAATGTCTGTCATGCTCGAAAATGGCCCACAGGCCTATCCACAGCTTGGGGGCAACAGGTCCCCGCCGACACCTAGGGGGCTGTGACAAGTCCCAGCCAACAAATGGGGCGCTGTGACAGGTCCTGTTGGCACGTAGGCAACCATAGGCTGGCTGGCTGGGCCGCGGGGTCGGCGACATGCCGACATGCCCTTTTGGTGACTAGGTGTAATTAAGTTTTCAAGTGCTAGTTTGCTCTTAGTGAGCCTAAAAGTAGTTTTATTGACTTGATATGACGACCTAACTAGAGACTTCGCACGTATTTGAGCCTTGAAGCAAAGTTGTAGAGAGTTTTATAAGAATTATATAATCCGAGAATATAATCATATTCTCTACATGTATAACGATTATATTCTACTAAAATCTAGCGGTAGATATTTGAATCAATATTTTTTTTAATTATGGAATAAATCATTTCCATCCTGCGCATTCATAAATGAATGCCTAGAGCTCAACAATACAAGATGGAAACTTATCCCAGTTTCTCACTACAGGATATAGTCTAGACTTAACACTGGCTGCAAACCTTAGTACAACAGAAGGCCACCAGGCCACACGTGGCAACACCACCAATGCAAGCGCAAAGGAACAACAGCAGCAAGGGTACAAACGAACCATGCACAATATATGCCACGCTTTTTATGTGTTAACAGATAGAGAAGCAGTCGTCCACGCATGCCGTGATGCCCGGCTTGCATTCCATCTCCTGATGCAGCGCAGTCTTCGCAAGATCGACGCCCACGTACGTACCGCCTGTGGTTGTGGACTGCCGTAGCTGTAGGATAGTCAGTTGGGCTGCAGCTGTTGTAACTCGATCGTGTATATGTACACCATTGCCTGCGCCCTAATCGTCCCTCGTGCCGCCGTGGCCTTCGCCCGCCAAAGTCTTGCGCCGTCCTCACCGTCGCGTGTGCCTCGTCCCATCGTCCGTCAATGCAAGCACGGGCATCGTCATCCTCGTCCGACGTCCCCCGACATCGCCCTGGATCCCCCGGCCGGCCGCCAGAGGTTCCTGCTACGTCCTCGCCGTCGTGGGCGCCGTCGTCGTCCTCACCGGCCGAGATCCCTTCTCCAACGGCACTGCCTTTCCCTGAACGGGTCGCCCACGTAAGCCACCGCCCTGCTGGATCACTGTATCCCCCGTGCCGCCGGCATCATCCCCATATTCCCCCAGATCCCATACGCTGCGGTGCCCACCGATCTTCCCCCAGATGAGTGGCATCTACTTCCATCTGTATCTTGTATGCAGATACATAGATCTATTTCGTTTCAGTTTTTGCAGCTTATATTTATCTTTGGACCCTGATTTTTGCGCAGCCCTGATTTTTTGCGCAGGTTCATGTAGATGGGAGTACAAGTATTTCCACCCATTGAGAGAAAAAAAGTGATCTGCGACAAAAAGAAAGTATGTCTGAAATCCAAACTGAAATATTCATCCGTTGCTGCATGTAGCATTTTTTCCTTTGGACCTCCCCATCTTTGATTTTCCTTTGGAGGTTTTGTTGTAGACATGAAGATTTTTTTTTTTTTTTGTTGACACAGAACTTATACGTAGTATGGAACATTTCTTGCTGAGGAACTGCAATTGATAATATTAATTGTTTTATTAGTGGATAAACTGTATCTATTTTCCATGGGTGAATTGACTACATCAATGTCTAGTAAATAGGCCATTATAGTAATTTGAAGAAAATAAGCAGTACTACTATTTTGGATCTTGATTAAAGTAATCGGACAAGTATTTATGTGTCAATTGGCATGACATTTTTTTTTATTTTGGAATTTTTGCGCATTCAAGGCTGCCATGTCTTCTTTGCAGGATCTCAAATTATTCTGGCTTGCTATATATATGGCCACTACAACACAACTAAAATTGTTTGTTCAGGTTAGTTTTTGTTGTGCTCTTGGCCTGTTCAGATGAGTTTTTTGTACTTCTAGTTGAGATTTGGAAAATAGCAAGCATGTCGCCTTGAGTTGGTAATTTTAGTTAAAGGTATCTGAGCTTCCTGGATATTCTGATGCTGAAAAGGATGTACAATTACTTATCCTATTTATTGTAATCTTAGATACAACTTGATAAAACTTTAAACCAAATAAGCATGTACTTATTTAAGAATCTTATTCTGATTGCTGGGCTATGAGCTAAATTGTATATGCTTCCTGAAGAGGGATAATAAACTACAAATGGAATGTTGCAAAGATTATGCTAAAAGTATTTTTTCCTTTGAAAGTACAACACATCTTCAAACTTAATTAAATTTTTTTCGTAATATTATTGTGTTTGTGTTGCAACGCACGGGCATGATTCTATATAGTATATATGGGTTGGAGTCAATGGGAAAACCAAGAAGGAAATGAAGGCTTGAAGCTGCTTATATTTCAATGTATCGTATATTATTGTATAATGTTGCATTGCATCATCTAAAATGTGTGCACAGTAACTGATGCGAACAAGCAATATGTCTATCTAACTAATTCTAGGTGCAGCGGTGGGAGAACGTACACGTGCAAATGGCTGAATTGGTGGCTGTGGGCCTAAGTGCAAGCTGATTGAGCAACTCAACCCATATATGCATTGTCATGTCTAGGTATGGTCTTCCTATTCTATATATGTGTGCGCGCGCGATTGTTTGAAGGATCGGATGTGAACCTAAATATATCTCTACATCTAAGTTGGTGTTTGGTTATATTTCATATGAATTATTATAGGAGAGGAAGTTCTACATGATCTGACCACAGTTTACTAGCATATATAAAGTATAATTAACAAAAACAAAAAAACATTCCACAATAAAATCAATAGTTTGTCAATACAATACACATTATAAAAATTAAATTGAATTAGTAAGAATAAATATCTAGTTGAGTGTTGTCTGTGCGATGCTACGTGTTATGTAATCTAGTAGAGAATTTATTTCGTTTGCCTATTTGTTATTTTTCTTTGAACGACAGCCTCACTCACTCAATTGTTAACATTTTTTTATACATAAAACTAAATATTAACCACATGAGAAAAAAGATAGGTTAGAAATACTATAATAAACATGTTTTCAAATTCAGAATTTTTACCATGCTTGGAGGAACATTCATTTTGTTTTAACCGGTTCCTCCCTCAATTCTCATAATCAGGGTAGTTAAGTATTATTAGCCTACAGCTTCTCGGTTTGTCATGTTTTAGTTAATCAGCTTCACAGCGTTCAAGAACCGCTCGCTCATCCGTTGGCTTTCTACCGCCATGGCCGCCGCTGGGCGACCGAGCTGATAGCAGGCACGCAGCCAGGCCATCGGGGCAGCCGAGGTAGGTCACACGGGGGCACGGGGTAGGGCACACGGGGGCACGGGGTAGGGCACTACGACTGCAACCGTGACCACGAGGGACGAAGCGCCTACGGGCAGCCTCTGGGAGGTTCGTTTGTCGGGTCTGTCATATGTGAACGTGTGGCGGCCCACTGCCTAACGGGCGCAGGGAGAACCAGAGATGGGATGACAGCTCCGGGCCGTCGATCGGCTGCCATGCACGGTAGGAAACGTCACTGTCGCCGTGAACAGATCACAGATGATGATGGTGGGCGTTGGCCGTCGGTCGTGGCACTAGCATATGCGACGCCTGACGCCTAGAGAGGTCGTACCTAGCATGGTAGGAGCAGGTAGGACCATGGTGTATTGTACGCCGTCCGGCCAGTGCGTGCGTCATCCACACCGCATCTCAGATCGTGACTTGAATCCTTTGATTCAGAAAAAAAAAAACATGTTTTTAGGAGAAGCATGTCCTCCTCCTAAGTGTTCCACGTTGAAGCCCTCCGGAACGAAAAGATTATTGGAAAGAACAAGATGGACTACAAGGTTTGTCACTCCTCCCTTCCCTGGATGTGTTCCAGTGAGCATAGTCGTCCTTATCTCGCTTCAAACTCTACAGATCGATTGTGTAGATGTCATTTTTTGAAATTGAAATAGAAGAGACAAATACCTGCCCGGCATGTCCCTTGCCTACGCCAAAGTCGTTGTCGTTGTACCATACTGGCTGAGCTCCCTTCTTCCTTCTGTAGCAGCATCAGGCTTCGATCAAAAACAACGACGAGTGAGCACTGAGAACTCAACGTGAACGCTTAGACACAAGAAGTTTTGGTGCTGCAAAAGGCAGCTTTTCTGAAGCACTTGATTGAGTATAAATAGAAACATTACAAGGTTGTTCGTCCAACATCACACATCATGCGGTTGCGCATCCATCCCTACGACTACAACGATGTGAACGGTGGAGAGCCAGAGTTCATGGCGAGTTATTCTCGACCATGACCCATCTTGGCGCACACGGCGTCCACAGCCTAGAGCTCATGCGCACATGCACAAAGGAAAAATGCAAAGCTAAAATTAGAAAGGCTTATCTAACAATTCTCCTCATAAGCCTTACCTACATGATGAACACCAAGCTTCGAGCGCAGCTATAGATTCGTTCGCGCCCTAGTGCCTTGGTGCAGATGTCCGCCGCCAGCTATTTCAATGTTTTAATGGATTGAACATGAACCCTGTTCTCCTTGATGCACTCGTAGATATAATGATATTTGACATGAATATGCCTACTTCGGTCGTGGAACATGGGATTCTGGCTGAGAGTGATGACGGACTGGTTGTCGATCTTTAGTGTGAAGGCAACTGCCAGTGGCGAAGCTAGAGCTCAAACGAGGGGGTGCATAAAGGCTTCAAAAATTTGATCGAATTCCGTGGATTTTTTTTTTTGCCGATGAACTCCATCAAATTTACAAACAATGAAGATTTCATTCAATATTTGCTCAACTTTTTAAATTCTAACTAAAATTTATTGTTTCTATAAAATTTTAGTGATTTTCATGTTTTTTTGTTGTACGGTTTGTGTCTCAACAAGTAAGCCGAACCGAGTGTACACTTCAGTTCTTTTTTTTTACTTTTTTTAAAGAATTACACAGTACAACGCAAAAACTGTCCTACCATTCTTTGACCCTATTAGCATAGTAAAATACAGTTGTGGCCCCTTGCTAGAGTGTGCAAAAGAGCTAGCGTCGATGAAGCTAAAACATATTACCTTCGTTGGCTCCGAATTAATTTATTTAATTATATTTTAAAATATCAATCAGACAATAGAGTAACCTAAATGATATACTACTATGATCAACAAATTTTAAATACTAAACTCTTATAGGACCTTATGGTTTGACAAATCAAGCCTATATAACTAGAGCTCTAACTACAAAATAATATATGTAATTGGTATCTGGTCATCTACGTCTCAGCTGAAAACAAAATCTTATCCAACTAGTAGTGGACGTTGGGAAGTGGGGAGTGGGGGGTGCACGGACCTTGGCTGAGGGGGTGCACGTGTGGTAATTTGAGATTGTTAGCATGTAATTTTATTTTTATCGTGGGTGCATTGGCACCCCCATCTAATATGTAGCTTCGCCACTGGCGCCCGCATCCTTTCCCTTGATCTCGGCTAAGAGATGAGCGAGCCGGGAACCTTGGCAGGCAGCAGTGGCAACAACTATGCACTCCTCTTCGCATGATGACAGAGCCACAACACGCTGCTTCTATGCCTGCAAAGAGATTAGGTTGCCGCTGAGGCAGAACATGACTCCGGTTGTGTTCTTGTGGGTGTTAATGTCGCCCGCCAAAAAAATTTGGTGCTCCAGGCCAGCAAATGCTAGGTGCTCAACCTCAACGGGAGCCCAACCAGGCCACGCTGACCAGATTAGCACAAGTTTCAAATGTTTCAGAATTTAGGCATTGTAGTTGTGGAATTTGAAGTGGCTAGTTTGCCTATGCTTTTAAGCTGTGCGTTTGAATGTTATGCAATTGAGGTGGGACTAAACCAGACTTCGTAGCTAGATGACACAACTCTGAAGTGATAGCCAGATGTATTAACTCATGTTGCTACAGTTCAAACCAGTGATGGTGTCTTACAAGGACCAATCGATGAAATGGATACATGCATTGTCATAGGGGATGTTGGCAATATCGACAAGGTGCCCAATGAAAATAGTGGTTCTCTGAATCTCGTCGAGAAAGAAAATGAAGATATCTTAGTGTCAAACCATGAATTAGAACAACCTATGGAACACTCAGCAGGAGCCAGTAGTAAGAAATCAGGTATAAGAATTTGCTGATGCAGCAGCCATACACTCCAAATTAGCTGAAATGAAAATCAAATCCCAAATTAAAACTTTGTTTGTGCCTCTTTTTCGTTTGTAGGTAACAATGAAAGATTGTCTAGCAGGCCGTTCCATGGAAATGGAAATACTAAACTGGTTAGCCAAGAAGTTTGTACTATTATACAATTTACTATCTTAGTCGGTCTGATGGGTTGGAAGAAGCTTGGGACAATGATGATCCAAATACCCTACCAAGAAGGGCAGTTGTTACGATGGAAATGACAAAAAGCATCTGCAATTAGGCGAGCGAAATGGCTGAGTTGAAGAAAAAGATTGATACTGAAGGAAGAGATTCAGGTGCTAGAGGCGGTGAGGGAGAGGAAGGCTCTGAGTAAAGTATAACTTGAAATAATAAGCAGGAATATGTTGGTGGAATAGTTCGCCATGTTCTCTGGCGCCGGACCATGCTCTAAGGCCACCGGTGGTGGGGGCGGCTCCCCCTCAGATAGGGGTGACGCTGCATCGCAGCAATCAGCCGTGAGCAAGAAGAAAACGAGAGGCAAGAAGAGAAAGAGAGGGGCAGCACCAGATAAAAATGATGGTAGATTGCGCCAATTTAGCATGAGAGTTTCTGAGAAAGTCGAAAGCAAAGGGATAACAACCTACAATGAGGTGGTAGAAGAACTGGTTGCTGAGTTTTCAAATCACAATATTAATATAGATTCTCAGTTGTGATAATGAGAAAAACATTCGTAGAAGAGTTTATGATGCGTTGAATGTCTAAAGGGCTACGAATATTATATCTAAAGATAAAAATGAAATCGGTGGAGAGGCCTCCCCAAGACAAGAATGAATGATATTGAAGAACTAAAGACAAAGGTCATTGGACCGAAAAGATTGGATTGGAAAAAAAAAAGCATATCTGAAGGATTTAGAAGAACAATATGCATGTGTCCAAAACTTGGTTCAGCGAAATGAGCAGCGGTCGGGGGATGAACTTTCCAATCGAGTGGCGCTGCCATTTGTGCTAGCTTCGAACACGTCGTGACGCATATGTATAAGTGGAGATGTCTGATGATTCACAGATAATGCATTTGGACTTCAATAGCACTCCATTTCAATTGCATGATGAAACCTTTGTAATGAAAGAAATGGGATTATGTGACAACAAGGAAACTGATTGTATTGAAGCTCCCATTTGCGAATGGACGTCATATTACGGGGAACATACTGGCTATGGCGTGGGCAAATCTACAACAAACATGAGGATCGGAGGAGTATGCGATCCATGAGCAGACAACACCTTGAGACTTTTGCTCATCATTTTTAGTTCCAATGGATGGCTTTCGTCGAGAAACATTGGTCGCATTTAGCTTAAATTGTATCTTGTTTCGGTTATGCGAGATAGCGTACGCATGTCAAACCACTCAATAAGTGCCTGTACTAAGAAATCGGGTATAAGAATTTCTGCTTTGCTGCAGCCATACACTCAAATTATTTGAAATGAAAATCAAATCCCAAATTAAAACCATGCATTGCCTCTTTTTTCGTTTGAAGGAAACAATGAGAGATTCTCTAGTAGGCTGTTACATGGAAATGGAAATACTAAACTAGTTAGCCAAGAAGTTTGTACTAAAACAATTTACTATCTTAGTCGGTCTGATCGGTTGGAAAAAGCTTGGGACAATGATGATCCAAATACCCTACCAAGAAGGGCGGTTGGTGCGATGTAAATGATACAAAAAGCATACGCAATTAGGCGAGCCAAAATGGCTGAGTTGAAGAAAAAGATTGATACTCGAAGGAAGAGATTCGGGCGCTAGAGGCGGCTGAGGAGAGGAAGGCTCTGAGTGAAGTACAACTTGAAATAATAAGCGAGGAATATGTTGGTGTAATAGCTCGCCATGTTCTCGGCGCCGGACCATGCTCTAAGGCCACCAGTGGTGGGGCGGCTCCCCCTCAGATAGGGGTGCACTACGCAGAAATCGCTATCTGCGACACTTGTTACTTGCTATCAAGCGACACGTTTTACAAGTGTCACCCTTTTGGCGTCGAGAGATAAGGGCATATCTGTGATGCGTATTTACGCGCCAGCGATAAGGTGCTTTATCTGCGGCAGCGTATTATTTAGCATGTGTCGCAGATAACACCTTATTTGCGACACATATTGGCTACACGCGTCACCGATAAGGTGTTATCGTGACGCATGTAATACCACGCGTCGCAGATAAGGTGTTATCTGCGACACATGTATGCAATACGTGTCGCAGATAAGGTGTTATCTGCGACACATGTAGCCAATACGCGTCACCAATAGGTATTTCAGAAAAGAAAAAAAATATATATGGTGATCCTATTTATATATATACATAAACATATATAGGATCATCCATATACATACACACACATCATTGAAGCTAACATTTTATTTGTAATATGGTACATTTCACAGTAGTACACAGTTCATACTCCATACTGCAAGTCTGTTAAACTATAGATTACATGGGAGTATCCACCATAAATATGAAGAGGTGACAGGTTGCTATATAGAATAAATGGCAATACATATAGCTTCTGGCTACTTACTTTCCTCTCATCTAGTTCCAGAATGGTTGAGCTCTTGTTACATCGGTAGAAGATAGACTATTCTAGTTCTAGTTCTAGAATACTATTGCCGAACCTGTTGTTGCACTAAAGAAAAAGAGTACCTGCTGTCCATCTGCTCCTGCAGCTGTGGAGAGGTTACTGGACACAGGAAAAGAAAAAATCAGTTACTAGACACAGGAAAAGAAAAAATCAGCATCTGATACATCTACTTGAGAATGCAGTCAGCTTTAAAACAAACGAAGTTACAAGGGACCGAGCTAGAGTAGCCCTTACTAATGTTGTGCTGGACCTGCAAAAACAATTGTATATTGGAGCCCTGCAATAACATAAATCACCATATCAAATGTATATTGGAACTGATCCAACAATAATCAGTTCAGAAAAATTAATGGCATCATAGGACCCCCAACCCAAACAAAAAAGCATTGAACAAGTAATCAGATAACATGCCCTGTTATGCCTCAAGCAGAATAGAAAGATCTATTTTAAAAAAAAAAATGATTAGCTACAAGGTATACTAATCATAAGCTATCTGAACCATTGCAAAAAGAATGCTAAAGTTGCAGACTGAACACTTGAACAATGATCAGCTGTTGTCCCTCTGTTGCTGACCTGCTAATTTGAGGATCAAAGATGACTGCACATGAAGTCATCATATATATCCTTGGTTGCATGTACAAACTGCAACCAAGATTAATATAACATGGATTACTTCAAGTTTGTTCTATATATTAGATTATAGTAGCATGGATTTTACAGATATCATTTAGAAACCACTTGTTGTACCCGATGCAATGAGTTAATCAAAATCAAGCATGCAGTATCAGTATGTACCACAAGTGACTAGCAGCATGGATTTTGCTCAGGAAGTTGCATACTTAAGAAAAATGATCCAACGTAATAGAACTAATTCAATGGCATGCAGCTGGATTCTCATGTGTATTATAAATATTCCTAGTGTAGAAGAAAAGGACCAATGAAGAACAGCAGCAGATTTCTGATCCCAAAATTGGATGGAACTACAGCAAATTACATCGACCTAGCCATATTTGCGGTCATCAGTTACAATCTAGACACATTTCACCAGTATAAAAATAGAAAAAGGAAAATAAATGTAAATAAACAGAAATTACTGCTTCATCTGGAAGATTCAGATTTAATAAATGATAAAACATGGCATCAGTCTTATATAACGAAATGCACATTTGGGTGGACATATATATGGATCAGCTGACTTCTCTCTTTGTGCCTCCTCTAGCTAAATGTATTCCTCTAACAATCTAAGTGCAGTCTAGAACAGAGTTTTTGTACAGAAGTCGATGCTAAGTAGATGCTACTTCCAAACAAGCAATCGCAGGATTGGCATTATTTACTTGTATTAGCTAAAAGAACAGATGGTCTACGAGTAGCAAACTTGCTGTTCGGAATCAATGCCTGTAACTGGGACTTGAGATCCTGCATTTGCAGAAACACAATCAGCATCCTATGGCCGCAGTCCGCTCGGGTGTGGAGTTAGGGTTTGTGCTCTAGCTTTCACATGCCGCTTCATCCGCCATGGGTCCGCTTCGGGTGTGGAGTTGGGGCACCGCCGCAGCGGAACCACTGTCGTGGAACCCGATCCGTCGCCGCCGAGACCCAGATCCGTTGGCGGGGAAGGAGCGATGGGGCAGGGCGCCACCACCAGCGGCTGAGAAGGCAGTGGCAATAAAAAATTAAAATAGTATTGCAAAAGACTGCATGTGAACAATAGCTGATACAAAACAGTGTTAAATTACAAGCCAAGCAACCACATTCTCAAGTACTTACATAATTACATTATACTCTAGTAGGAGAGCAGTTGTTAAATTTCCAGTTCCCTGCAGAGCATTATCCAGCAAGGTGAAAACTAATTTATATACAAGTCACTGAATTATATAAACTAGTAATGCTATAAACACCAATGAAAAATAACCAAACAATAATTTCATAGGTATATCAATTCTAACTCACAAGTTAAATTTACAATAATTTCAGTTATTTACAAGCATAGTCTAAGTCACAGGTATATCAATTCTATCTCAACAATTAACTCATCATGATTCTAAAAAAATATGTGTGCGCTGAACCCAGCAGAAAGCACAGCACCCAGCACAAAAGTATCTGTGCTCATTTCAATTCAGTTTTAGTGCTCATTCAGTTAAGTTTCAGTGCTCATTACAGTAATGTTTTAGTGATCATTTTATTAGCAAACGAACAGCCAGTGTTGTGTCGTTTTGTATCAAAATAGCTGGTGCTCATTACCGGTGGAGCTCATGAATCAAAACAGCAGTGCAATTGCTTCCATACAACAAAT
Organism: Hyparrhenia diplandra; assembly: GCA_015847255.1. NCBI lineage: Eukaryota > Viridiplantae > Streptophyta > Magnoliopsida > Poales > Poaceae > Hyparrhenia > Hyparrhenia diplandra. The sequence continues at coordinate 259,056 of JADLZK010011231.1, forward strand.
CAGAGGTGATGCAAGTACTAAACAAACTAAAGTACATCTCGAAGCAGCAAGGCAATGCCATCTGACGTACCACCCAGATCTGAAATCCTGAACCGGTCAAATCTCGAAGCAGCAAGGCAATGTCGGTAGAGGAGCAGGGTAGGGGTAGGGTAGGCGAGGGCAACCAACCTTGACATCGTAGTCGACGCCGGCGGTGGCGACGCGGCGGGAGGCAGGGTGGAAGTCGAGGCTGAGCACTGGCTGCTCGTCGTGCCTGCAGCGTCGCGCCTCGCATCTTGTGGAGTGCTGGATGGGCTCTGCCGCTCCGCCGATGGGGCGTTCGTCCTCCACGAATTTCTCCACCTCCCGAAGTCCACTGCCTTCTCCAATCTCACTCTCACCCACTAGGGTTTGGATTTTGGGCCGACTGAAGAGTGACGGAGGAAGAGATGTGAGTTTGGCACTGGTGGATGGAGGAAGATCGAGGCGAGAGTGCTGTTGGCGGGTGGAGGAGAAGGGGCGACCGGGAGGGTCGGCTGCGGCCGGCGGCGGCGACCGGTGGGGCAGGGTGCCGTGGGGAAAGGAGGCGAGAGGGAGAGGGACTGAGGGAGAGGGAGACGGGAACGGGTGCGCAGGACTGGACCGTACGGACGAGGTCCGCAGACTGCGAAGGCTGGACTCAAGTCATTAGCTAACCATAGTTGATAATATTTTCGGGTCCGATATTTTTAGGAGCGATGCGCGTTTCATTCGCACGAGTCACAGATAACAAGTCCACCTATCAGTGATGCGTGTTTGTTAAGACGAGTCACAGATAACTCGTTGTTGTCACGCGTTTTCTTTCCTCACCACTGGTGAGCGACGCGTTCCGTTTGCACGCGTCACCAATATGATATTAGTGACGCGTTTCGGTTGCAGGTCACAGATCTATGCATCACAGATAAGCATTTCTGGCATAGTGTGGCGTCGCATCGCAGCAATCAGATGTGAGCAAGAAGAAAAAGAGAGGCAAGAAGAGATAGAGAGGGGCAGCACCTAATAAAAATGATGGTGGATTGCGCCAATTTAGCTTGAGAGTTTCTGAGAAAGTCGAAAGCAAAGGGATAACAATCTACAATGAGGTGGTAGAAGAACTGGTAGCTGAGTTTTCAAATCACAATATTAATATAGATTCTCCAGATTGTGATAATGAGAAAAACATTCGTGGAAGAGTTTATGATGCGTTGAATGTCGTAAGGGCTACGAATATTATATCTAAAGATAAAAAGGAAATCCAAGCGGAGAGGCCTTCCCAAGACAAGAATGAATGATATTGAAGAACTAAAGACAAAGGTCATTGGACTGAAAGATCGGATTGAAAAAAAAGCATATCTGAAGGATTTAGAAGAACAATATGCATGTGTCCAAAACTTGGTTCAAATGAAATGAGCGTGATTAGGGGGATAAACTTTCCAATCGAGTGGCCGCGCCATTTATGCTAGCTTCAACACGCCGTGATGCATATGTAGAAGTGGAGATGTCCGATGATTCACGATAACGCATTTGGACTTCAATAGCACTCCATTTCAATTGCATGATGAAACCTTTGTAATGAAAGCAATGGGATTATGTGACAACAAGGAAACTGATTGTATCGAAGCTCCTGTTGCGAATGGACGTCATATTAGGGGAACATACCGGCTATGGCGGTGGGCAAATCTACAACAAACATGAGGATCGGAGGAGTATGCCGATCCAAGCAGACAACACCTTAAGACTTACGCTCATCATTTTTTAGTTCCAATGGATGGCTTTCGTCGAGATACATTGGTCGCATTTAGCTTAAATTGTATTTTGTTTGGTTATGCGAGATAGCGTATGCATGTCAAACCACCGAACAAGAGCCAGTAGTAAGAAATCGGGTATAAGAATTTGCTGATGCTGCAGCCATACACTCCAAATTAGCTAAAATGAAAATCAAATCCCAAATTAAAACTTTGTGCGTGCCTCTTTTTCGTTTGTAGGGAACAATGAGAGATTCTCTAGCGGCTGTTACATGAAAATAGAAATACTACCTTTGGTTAGCCAAGAAGTTTGTACTAAAACAATTTACTATCTCGGTCGGTCCGATCGGTTGGAAAAAGCTTGGGACAATGATGATCCAAATACCCTACCAAGAAGGGCAGTTGGTGCGATGTAAATGATACAAAAAGCATCCGCAATTAGACGAGCCAAAATGGCTGAGTTGAAGAAAAAGATTGATACTCGAAGGAAGAGATTCGGGCGCTAGAGGCGGTGAGGAGAGGAAGGCTCCGAGTGAAGTACAACTTGAAATAATAAGTAGGAATATGTTGGTGGAATAGCTCGCCATGTTCTCTCGGCGCGGACCATGCTCTAAGGCCACCGGTGGTGGGGCGGCTCCCCTCGGATAGGGGTGGCGTCGCATCGCAAAGAATCAGCCGTGAGCAAGAAGAAAACGAGAGGCAAGAAGAGAAAGAGAGGGGCAGCACCGGATAAAAATGATGGTAGATTGCGCCAATTTGGCATGAGAGTTTTCTGAGAAAGTCGAAAGCAAAGGGATAACAACCTACAATGAGGTGGTAGAAGAACTGGTTCTTTGAGTTTTCAAATCACAATATTAATATAGATTCTCAGTTGTGATAATGAGAAAAACATTCGTAGAAGAGTTTATGATGCGTTGAATGTCGTAAGGGCTACGAATATTATATCTAAAGATAAAAAGGAAATCCAGCGGAGAGGCCTTCCCAAGACAAGAATGAATGATATTGAAGAACTGAAGACAAAGGTCATTGACTGAAAGATCGGATTGAAAAAAAACATATCCGAAGGATTTAGAAGAACAATATGCATGTGTCCAAAACTTGGTTCAGCGAAATGAGCAGCGGTCGGGGATGAACTTTCCAATCGAGTGGCACCGCCATTTATGCTAGCTCGAACGTCGTGATGCATATGTAGAAGTGGAGATGTCCGATGATTCACAGATAACGATTTGGACTTCAATAGCACTCCATTTCAATTGCATGATGAAACCTTTGTAAGGAAAGCAATGGGATTATGTGACAACAAAGGAAACTGATTGTATCGAAGCTCCTATTGTGAATGGGCGTCATATTTTGGGGAACATCTCGGGCTATAGCCGTGGGCAAATCTACAACAAAGATGAGGATCGGAGGAGTATGCTGATCCAAGCAGGGACAGACACCTTGAGACTTACGCTCTGCATTTTTTAGTTCCAATGGATGGCTTTCATCGAGATACATTGGTCGCATTTAGCTTAAATTCTATTTTGTTTGGTTATGCGGATAGGCGTAGGCATGTCAAACTTGATGTAATAATTGGCTCGATTCTATCTTATGATAGATGAAGTCGGATTTATATCCATTATCTAAAAATATGTTGGTCTTTACACTAGATGGTTTAGTTGAATAATAGCGCTGGCCCCGGACCGAGCTAATTGGCAGCACAGGCTGCTAGCTACCAAGCATAGTCGCTTTTGTTCTACCAGACCAGCTGAGCTCTCTTCTTCCTTCTGTAGTAGCATCAGACTTTGATCGAACAATGACAAGAGTGAGCACTCAGAACTCAACGCGGACGCTTGGACACAAGAAGTTTTGGTGCTGCAAAAGGCAGCTTTTCCGATGCACTTGATTGAGTATAGATAGAAAGGTTACAAGGCCGTTCGGCCAACATCACACGTCTTGCGGTTGTGCATCCGTCCCTACGCCACAACAACGTGTACGGTGGAGAGCCAAAGTTCATGGGGAGTTATTCTCGGCCAAGGCCTATCTTGGCGCGCACGAAGTCCACAACCCGAAGCTCATGTGCGCATGCACAAAGGAAAAATGCAAAGCTAAAATTAGCAAGGCTTATCTAAACAGTCTCCTCCTAAGCCTTGCCTACACGATGAACACCTAGCTTGAAGTGCAGCTCGCAGAATTGTTCGTGCCCTAGTGTGATAAGACATGGTTTGATCTTCCGTGAGGTAATGGTAATTTCAATTTGTGGAGATCTCGGCGTTGACGGTCCGGCATCAAATCAAAGGCGATTCCAAACTGCAACCGCTACACCACAGCTCGATGGTTATCAACCAAAGCGTGACTTGATTGACCTCGCTAAGAAGGCTTCTCCTACAAGCGAATCAAAGAACACCGGCAAGAACGGTAAACACGCAATCTGATAATTTCAAATATAAATGAAGTGAACTGATTGATAGGGTTCAAGAACTTCAGTTCAAAGGACTAGTCAACATAGTGCAGGAGATCAAGCCACGGGGCCCGATTCCACGGCAAATGAACTCGGCGTTACAATGGCTATGAAGATAGTTAGTTCCTCGAAGGAAAACACAACTCAAACAAAACCCCAATAAAAAGTGGCAACCCATGTGTCTAAATACATGCGTAGCAAATGAAAAAAAATATCGTGGTTGCTAGGAGATCCTAGAGTCACTGGCAGTCGCTAGGAGATCCACGGAGTTGTACACTAGCATTGGTTATTTGCTAGAATAGCTTTCATGCATACACCAATGGATGGTGGTCGTGGATGCATGCTTATTGTCCGGTCAACATAGTGTTGGCGTCCTCCAAATGCTTTACTCGAAAAGCTTTCACACGGTGTTGTGGTTTGTGCAAGATTATTGGCTAAATATAGCGCTGGCCATTTTTCCTACAAGCTTCCATGGTTCCAAGCTCTTCATGTCCTCATCACTTGGGTACTTATCATGTGTTCCGAAGGAGTGATGTTGGCGTCGACACGTCTAGCGTGGTGATGTCCTTATCATCCTCCCTTTCTTGAATTGGAGTCGTCCTCGACTCCATCTTGGCGATATCCACATCACGGTGCCTTGGTGTAGATGTCGCCGGTTGCTCCAACATTCCAATGGACTGAGCGTGAACCCTATTCTCCTAGATGCACTTGCGGGTATAATGATATTTGACATCAGTATGCTTACCCGATTGGTGTGGAACATGGGATTTCAGCTGAGAGCGATGACAAATTTGGTTGTCGATCTTTAGTGTGAACGCGCTTGCCCCTTTCTATTGATCTTGGCTAAGTGACGAGCAAGACATGCACCTTGGCAGGCACCTGTGGCAGCGACTATATACTCCACTTCGCATGATGACAGAGCCACAACACACTTTGCTTTTTGTGTGCGCGGGTGACGTTTGCCGTCGAGGAAGAACAAGACTACTTGGACACAAGAAGTTTTGGTGCTACAAAAGGCAGCTTTTACGATGCACTTGATTGAGTATAAATAGAAAGATTACAAGGTCGTTCGTCCAACATCACACGTCGTGCGGTTGCGCATCCATCTCTACGCCCACAACGATGCGAGCGGTGGAGAGCCGAGTTCGGGCGAGTTATTTCGGCCACGTCCCATCTTGTAGAGCACGGCGTCCACACCCCAGAGCTCGTGCGCAGATGCACAAAGGAAAAATGCAAAGCTAAAATTAGCAAGGAATATCTAACAATTCTCCTCTTAGCCTTGCCTACATGATGAACACACCTAGCTTGGAGCGCAGCTCCTTGAGAATCATTCGTGCCCCGCCTTGGTACGAGATGTCCGACAGCTATTTCAACGTTTTAGTGGATTGAACATGAACCCTGTTCTCCTTGATGCACTTTCGCATATATAATGATATTTCACATGAATATGCCTACTTCGATCGTGGAACATGGGATTTCGGCTGGGAGCGATGACGGACCAGTTGTCGATCGTAAGTGTGAAGGCGCCCGCCTCCTTTCCCTTGATCTCGGCTAAGAGATTAGCGAGCCAAACACCTTGGCAGGCTGTAGTGGCAATGGCTATGCACTCCGCATCACATGATAACAGAGCCACAACACGCTGCTTCTGTGCCTGCGAAGTGATTAGGTTGCCGCTGAGGAAGAACAGGACTCCGGTTGTGCTCTTATGGGTGTTAATGTCACCCGCCAAAAACAATTGGTGCTCCAGGCAGCAAATGCTAGGTGTTCAACCTCAACGGGAGCCCAACCAGGCCACACTGGCCCAATTAGCATAGGTTTCAAATGTTTCAGAATTTAGGCATTGTAGTTGTGGAATTCGAAGTGGCCAGTTTCCTATGCTTTTAAGCTGTGCGTTTGAATGTTATGCCACTGAGGTGGGACAAAACCAGACTTTGTAGCTAGATGACACAACTCTAAAGCGACAGCCAGATGTATTAACTCATGCTGCTACAGTTCAAACCAATGATGGTCTCTTACAAGGACAAATCGATGAAATGGATACATGCATTGTCATAGGGGATGTTGGCAATATCGACAAGGTGCCCAATGAAAATAGTGGTTCTCTAAATTTCGTCAAGAAAGGAAATGAAGATATCTTAGTGTCAAACCATGAATTAGAACATCCTATGGAACACTCAACAGGAGCCAGTAGTAAGAAATCAGGTATAAGAATTTGTTGATGCAGCAGCCATGCACTCCAACTTAGCTGAAATGAAAATCAAATCCCAAATTAAAACTTTGTCTGTGCCTCTTTTTCGTTTGCAGGAAACAATGAGAGATTCTCTAGTAGGTCTGTTACATGGAAATGGAAATACTAAACTGGTTAGCCAAGAAGTTTGTACTAAAACAATTTACTATCTTAGTCGGTCTGTTCGGTTGGAAGAAGCTTGAGACAATGATGATCCAAATACCCTACCAAGAAGGGCAGTTGGTATGATGGAAATGATACAAAAAGCATTTGCAATTAGATGAGCCGACATAGCTGAGTTGAAGAAAAAGATTGATACTCTGAAGGAAGAGATTCGGGTGCTAGAGGCAACTGAGAAGAGGAAGGCTCCTGAGTGAAGTATAACTTGAAACAATATGTAGGAATATGTTGGTCTTTACACCAGATGGTTCACCCACAAGTGAATGGTCTTGTTACGTTAACGAGATGTTCAAAGTTTTGAGTCTATCCCTTGATGAGGCCTCACATTGCACTCACGAATACGAATATCATTTTTCCGTTCATGTCTCTCCTATATTCGAATGGCTTCCGGTTCAAATTTGACTTATCAAAAAGAAAATTCAATGAAAAGAAATAAAATCAAAATATATACTATATAGTTTCAAAAAATGTCAAATTTGGACATAAACTATGAGGCAATGTAGGAAGCACACACAAAAACTTTGGAAGCCAAATTCAAAAACAAAAAGGTTATTTTACCGAGAGCCATAATAGTTGCTCACGGCAAAAATCCTTTACCGAGGGAACTGCGCAGAAAGACCCTCGATAAAGTGACCAAAGTTTACCGAGGGTTTGTCCATGCTCTCGGTAAAGTGCCACGTCGGCTGGGGAAATTTTGAATTAAAAATTTGAGTCCAAAATTCAAAAAAATCAATTTTTTTACCGAGAGCGGGCACTTGACACTTGGTAAAACCTTATCCAGCCGTCATTTCATCTTCCCCCTCCTCCTCTATCACCACACATGTGCTTGCACCCCCCCGCTTCGCCACCGCCATAGCCGCGCCGCCTTCGGTGCCGCCACCGCCCCCAAGCTTCGCTTCGCCCGCCCGCTGCGCCGGAGCGCCCCACCTGCACCACCACCGCCGCCACCACGCCCGCCACCCGCGCCCGGTGCCGCCCCCGCCCGTCGGCCCCCAAAACCACCACCACCCCACCAACGCCGGCCGCCACCACCACCACCACCACCACCACCACTAATGTCGGCCGCCACCACCACCACCACCCCCACCAACATCGGCCACCACCACCACCCCCACCAACGTCGGCCACCACCCCCCCCCCCCCACCCGTCCGTCAACCGTCAATCGTGTTACGGTATATATTTCTATTGTTTCTTTATAATAATAAATGTTGTGCTATATAATGTTAGTAGTAGTTATGTTGTAAAAAAACTAAAACTAATTTTTGTATCTTTTTGTTAGATGGTTGGACGTAATCTTCCACCGTCGGAAGTCATAGGTTCCAAGTGGCCATGTAACGACCCAGGGGATTTGACCCCGATCCAAGATGTTTGCCCACCATAGCGGAAAATGTTCCAATAATAGTAAGTATTTGTATAATTAATTTGTCAAATATATTTGTAGATGTATATTTACCATTTATATGAATTTTAAATGTATTGCAGCCATTTGACCAAAACACTTGGCTTAAACACCGTCTCTCGTACTTTTTGGGTTCAGCGAGTGGACGTCCAACACTATCATGATCTTAATAGTCAATTGGGTCGACAAATCCATTGTCAAATTAGCTTTTCCATATGCCCGAGGAGGAGAACTAGAATTCCTATACAAATCTCAAAGGCTCGAATGAAAGCACTGCGGACCGACCATCGGTTGCACAAAAAATATCTTTGTCATGGGATGTGTACACAAGCTTAAAGAAATTGGGTACACTTTTCCCACATTCTCCTCTTTGCGATGATGACTAATAGTAGCAACATGAGGGATGATGTTGCAGGATTGGCAAAGCAAACCCGGCTCGGATGAACCAAAATGATGTGGTAATCTCGATATGTTAATTTATCACCTAGCTTATATCTAGAAATGATATGGTAACCTCGATATGTTCACACAATTTTTTTTCCAATAATTACAGGTTCAAGCATATCACTTAACCTACTTTGGGTGTAGTTATGCATCAATTCTAACCCAAGCAATGTCGGCATTGGGTTATGTTTGGACCTAGGCTAATCCAATGCCAACACTCACTATAGATGGATATCAGGCAAAGGTGGTTGCCCGTAAGATTCGAGACCCATTGACACGTCCCAAATTTCGGTTAACCATCGTCCAAGACACCATGTCGTTGTAGTTGTGAAGCAAAGGAGGATGTATTAGTTAGAACGTTGTTGTACATTTTCGGGATCTGTGCTTTCAACATCGGTGACCTACACTTCACCCAGTTATTTCAAAACCGGTATCGGTAAACTTGTAGTGAGGTTGTAGTAGAACATCTTTTGATTGAAGTGACTTTTTTTAAATTATGCATGTTTTAAATTATGCAAGTTTGTGCGGATGTGATATATATGTGACTTGTTCTAAATTATGCATGTTTTTAATTATGCATATTTGTATGGATGTAATATATATGTGATTTATTTTAAATTGTGTTTGTCAAGGTGGAATGAGAAATCGAAAAAAAAAAAAAAAATATGGTCAATTTGCCGAGAGCCATGGGCAAGGCTCTCGACAAAAAATATGTTTAACGAGGGCATGCATATTAGCGCTCGGTAGAATGACCATATTCTACCGACCACCAACCTACCCCCACTCGGTAGAGTTGACGGCAGGGCGCCGTTGACGGGGTCGATGTTGGGCGTCAACTCCACCGAGAGTGGTTCTTTGTGGGAGCGAAGCCTCTCGGTAGAGCCATACTCTACCGAGGGCGCCACGTTACGGAAGGCAGGATTCTCGGTAGTAATATCTACCGAGAGCTTTCTTTCTCCGACAGCTGCTCTAGGTAGAGGGAGACTCTACCGAGCGCTTCTCGTAGGGCGCTTGGTACACTTCCCGGGCCTCGGTGGAGGTCTCTGGCGGTAGTGAGGACCCATTAAAGTGGGGCCTGACACTGCCTAGAAGCAAACATAGTGACAAAAAAGAACTTCAAGAATTAGTGCCAAATCATTACAGCATTGCTACAAATTTGCTTATATATACCACAAATTAGTACCAAATCATCACAATTTGCTACAAACACTGCTCATTATTTTCATTGACGGCATGTCTCAAGTCGCACAAATGAAGGACATGCATCCGGAAATTTTCTAAAAATTTATATGCCACCTTTTGTTGATGATGACGACTCTCCACGAGTTTGTTTGTATCAGTTTTTTTTTTTTTTTTTGAGAATGATACAGTACAACGCAGACACTCACAACACGCACGCACACTCACCCCTATGAACACACGCGACGCAAACCCTACCCCCCCTATGAGCACCTCCGAAGGACTGGGCAGCCGGCAGATCTGAGATTCTCGAAGTCACCATAGGTGCCTCGTCGCCGACGGAACGCCGCTACCACTTAATGCACAACGCCGGTAAATCTGGAAAAATCCCGGGAAAAGGTGCGAGCACCAGGATTTGAACTACGGTGGGTAGCGCCCCACCTGGACCGTCCTACCATTGGACTTTGGACGTGGCACACGACACACGTACTACATTCAGAGATGAGGCTCGGATTGTTTGGGCCAATATATTGCAGACATAAATGGGCCATGATTCCTCAAAAATGGACTGGACAAAATGGTGGCTATTGGACCTGTGGCCAATGTTGATGATATTGCCTTGACAGTCGTTTGCTGCATGCAAAACAAGTCCATGGGACTGTCATCAGATCAGAGCTGAGAGATCATGCATTCATGGGAAACTCCTACTGACGACGACATGGGAGAAAAATCATTCAGCAGTGCCCAATAACTGTGGAGCTGGGACCGAAGGCAGAGAATCGGATCGATGCAGCATGTATGTGCAGATGTGCTCGATCGCTGATGATGATGCCTGTGCCTGACGACCTTCATTCCACGCTTTGGCTACCTGCTTTTAGCTTTGCACCACTGGCGGCGCCGTTCCAGCTTAATCGTATATAAATGGTAGCTAGATGCATGTCTAGCTGGTTGTGGTTGTGCCGTGCATACACCCAAAGTATCTGCAGCTCTAAATAGCAATGAGTAGTGGAGCAGCATCTGTAGCTGTAGCATATAGTACTGTAGCTAGCATGTGCGGCCCATGTATACTATTCTAGTGCCATCTATCATGGATTTCTTTCAGAGCGTGCGCACAAGGATCTGCAGTGCTCAGACCCCCAAATATATTCCATATCCACCCAGCATCATGACATGCAGATATAGTACTATGCATGATCTTACCTATTCCCTCCGGCCCTATGGAGTTCGTCGTTTTTGACTTTTTAAACTTCATGTTTGACCATCCGTCTTATTCAAAATATTTATACAAATCATAAAATAAATTAATCAATATTCAAGTATCTTCATTGATAAAATAAGTCGTAACAAAATAAATTATATTTGTGCAAAAATTTGAATAAAACGAAGATCGAATAAGATGGCACGACGAATCCGGGGTGACAAACTCATTGGGACGGAGGGAGTAGTAGATTATGTGTACAGTAGGATTGATTGATTGATTGATTGATTGATTGTTCCCAATGCAAGCAAATGAGCCAACGGGAACAGATCACTCCTCGTCTTAATGGTGTGTCGTTTAATTTGGTAGAGCTTGCTCCGGCTCCAATTCAAACCACTCCGTATGTTTGGTTGGGGGTTGGGTGGGTTGGAGTGACTCCAACCCAGGTTTTAGGGATGACTCCTACCCTTCTCATGTTTGGTTATTTTTATGGGGATGGGTTGGCTCTAACCCAAAAATATCTGTTTGGTTAGAGGAATTGGGTTAGGGGTGGACTGGAGATTCACTCCGTTAATGGGGTCATTTTATATACGGAACCCTGCGGATTTTAGAAACTAACTAGGCCTGTTCACGTAAATCCTTCTCTCGGCACTTTTACAAAGTGAACACACAAAAGATTTTTATTTACAACTCAATCCTTTTTCTTCTTCTTCCCGACACCCAGCAGGATCGACGGGGGTCGCGGCTATGCCGCCGCTGGCGAGCTCCGCGCGCAGCGACCTCCGCCGCGGGCGAGCCGCCGCCGCAGGCGAGATCCGTCAGCGAAGCGAGCCCGCCCAAGGCGAGATCCGCCCGGGCGAGCCCCGCGGGGGTCGCCATCTCCGCTGCGGGCGACGAGCAGCCGCGGGCGATGAAGATGGAGGGCCGTGTTCGCGCGATTTAAGACGGAGGGTCGCGAGCTCGCGCGCGCCAGTTCAAGGGCGACGAAGACGGAGGAGACGACGTCAACTCAACCCGACGGGTTCGCCCGTCCCACGAAATTTGAGGGGCGGAGCCGACCCGAATCTTGGCCGGATATTCGCTCGTGGAGCCTCCGCTCCCTCCGCTCCCCATCCAAACAAGCCAAAAGTGGGTTCGCTCTGACCAGGTTCGCCCCGTCCCTTCAACCAAACATACGGTTGGATTCTTGGACGACGACCATTTCATCCCTTTAATCACGCACGCCGAGGCACATGCATACCATCATCCACCTTTAATTTCTTTTTTATTATTAGTTTGTCCATACTCCTGACAAGAAAAACAACAAGATACAACAACAGATGAACCAATCAATCCCAACAACCCCTACCAGATGAAAACATCCATAGTATGTGTATCAGTCTATGAAATTCCATCACACATGAATGGCAGTAAATAAATAATCAAACAAACATACACCAACAAAAACGAAGCATAAGAACAAGAATCAAATTGAACCGACCCATCGATCGACATGATGATGATCCATCTTGTATACTACGTGTAGTATTGTAGTAAGTAATCACAATTTCCTTTCCGGTGCATGCACCCTCGCTCTCCACATCAACTGGCCGGATCATCATATCAGTGGTGGTTGACCCAGCGGCAGCTCTTCCTGATCTCTCCCTTGCTGTGCGGCGGCATGGGCAGCTTGCTGAGCTTCACGAGGGCATCCGAGAAGTCCTCATCCCACAGCGTGCCATTCTCAGCATACTCCTTCACATGTCCCAACGCCTCCTTCTCCGTAAGCAGCTGCCAATCGGAGTTGAAGGTGACGATCCTTGCCAGGTTGTTATGATAGTAGCTATTATCCAAGAAATCCTTGGCCTTGCGTAGCTTCTTGAGGAACGACGGGAACGTCGCCGCCACGACACGTGGGTCCTCATCGCGGACATTGTTGGTCACGACGGGTCAGGACCCGCGGCGCATTTCGCCGACAGAAGGTTCCGCACGCCGGCACGATCTGCGTCGGCGGCGACGTGAGGCGTGCACGGAACGACGAGCAGTGGCCGACGCCGACGGCGTGCGCGCCCGACAGGATCACCAGCTCCTCGACGGTGAAGTTCTTCCGCTTGAAGTTGCGGATCAGCTCGGCGATCGTGAAGGTGGAGTCCGGGAGCTCGCTGCGCTGCCGGGCGGCGCGGGGACACCACGCCGCCGAGGCGACCCGCCGGGCGCCGCGAAGTGCACGTGCCCGTTGCTCAGGATGCTCGACGCGTCGCGGGACGCGTACACTATGATGTCCGCGCAGGAGACGGTGCCCGGGCAGTGGGACTCCAGTGCGGACTTGATGTCGTCGATCACCTCGAAGGCGGCGAGACCGATGTTGATCGGCGCCGTCTTCTCCGTCTTTGGGTTCGCCGGCGTCGGGTCCAGTAGCACCGACCCGTCGCACCCCTGCACATAATATTATTTCATTTATTTAATGTCATGGAAATTATCCTGCTAGTAGGGACTTCACTTTGTTAACGAAGAATTAAACCCAAATCATCAGAACTCTGTATGTAATGTAGGTGCTCCTCTGTTTTAAAGTATAGTTCACTTTTAGCTTGCTAGGTACATTGATTTTGCTATACACCTCGTTACAATTTGAAACGGATGGAGTATATACCAACGTACCGATGCAATGCAATTAAATGGCTCAACTACTCACTAAGTACTAGTAGGAGCTGCTAGTAGTGTAACAACCTGTTGCTGTTGCTGTAGAGTGACGTGTCAAGTGTGCATGGCAAGTCATTTCGTCGGTAGTGGTAGGTAGGTACAAATGGAGCTTTTAATTATATAATACTAGCTTAATCTCTGTTTGGACCTCAAACACGCTCTCCATCGGAATTAGTTGTTGAAAGGGATGTCCATATGTAGTGTCGGCAGAGGATGATGCATGGTTGATGGGTTGTTATGCATTGTGTATACATTGAGACATTATTATTCATACACGACTGTTTATTGTACTGCTAATGAACAGCTTTTTTATTTTCGATGAAATAATCTGTACTTATTTTCAGGCTGTGCAACATGCATACTTACTACGTCAGACCATTAATTTTGAAATGACCTACCTGATCGATGAGCATGTAGTACATAGAGAGTTTGTGTATTCATATGGATCTGCTCTATATATGATTAAAATTTAAAACCAAATGGATGCCTTTCTTTTTCCTATAAATATAATAGCAATGCAAAAGCTGAAAAGCACTGCATTGTTAGCTGGAGCCTTTAATTTGGAGGTTTCCTCTAAGTACTCAATTTTTTAGGGGACTAGTGGAGCCAATGATTGAGATATAGCGTGGAGATGACTGTGTCTGACTAAACGCTAGTCATCGGCGGCCAATCTCAATTTTCTCTCTTCCTTGTAGATCTTTCCAACTCTAGTTTTCATGCCATAAACAAAAGTTTAAGCATCTCCATCTATCCACAGTTCTACATCCATCCATTCGTTCTATGCCACATGCTAATAATGTAGGTCAAGAAAAATCAAAATTTGCTACAAGCATGTGCCCAATTATCACATTTTCCAAAAACCAAAAGAGTATAATTAATTCTTTCCATCGTCAGGATAAAGATATATATCGTAATAATAATAATATCAATGTGACTGGTTAATGGTAGTACTAGTGAAAGAGTCATCAAGAAATAAGTGCCTGGTGGTTGAATGTTAGTTATCAGTTTGCAATCAGGATGAACATGGAAGCTGCAATCAGCAAGGACAGGGACTACACACATGCACTGTATATAGGGGGCCCTACATAAAAGGAGACCTTGGCATATATCCATTGGATATATGTATGTATAAGCTAGTAGTGATAAGTACATACTCCAAGCTTAAGGAAAGTATCACATTCCTGTTCCTAGTCTTTATTTCCTGACCAAGCAATTCTCTCTTTCCAGCTAGGCTACAAAGAGAAGTAGTGAAGAAGGTTTTTTCTTTCTAGCTTTGGCGCCATAATGCAGTTGGAGTGAACAAGCTGTGCACGAAACTTTAGTTTGAGAATAATATGGACCTCCTGCTACCTAGTGGCAGCTATAGCCTCTCTCTGTGCTGAAGCTAAAAGGTAGTGATGATGGAGTGCATCGTTAGGACTCTCATCTTTCAGTGATAATTAGTAGAGTACTAATATGCATTATATGGTTGCTTTCAACGTGGGTACACTGTGCTAATGGTTGTTGAACAAGTAACGGTTATTATTAGGCGTTGACAGTTTTGGTGATCACCGGCCAATCGCTAACTACTTGCTCTTGTCGATCAGTCCGTGCATGTGTGCGAACGTACGTGCAATGTAGGCACCTCTAGTTTGGACCTTTATTTGATTTGTGTGTGCTGCCTTTGGCCTTTATTAATTTGTACGTACTGTACTGAAGAAGTGACCAGCAGCAGAACAGTGCACAGATCGAGTCACTGGCATCAGCTAGCCGTGCTTGCATATGTGTTATCTTTATCTTGGCATACAGTTAGCTGATGATCACTGTTCATGACGATTATTGCACCGACGTAGTAGTTTATTATGCTAGCAAAAATAGTGGAACTCGTACTAGCTGATCACTAGCTTCATTCATTCACTGATGAGTAGCTGTGATGAACACTTACTGACTAGTTGAATAAGCATATATATTTTGTAGTTAACCTACCCTTGTGTCGTAAACTAATTGTAATAACTCAGAACAACGACTTATAAATTGAAACGGAAGGAACGTAAAAGAGTATATATACTGTGCATATATAACAAAGAAATGTTGGGTGCAGTAGTGTTGTTGGACGACTAGCATGTACATACGTACCCTGACGAAGCAGTCATGGAAGATGAGGCGAACGAGTGCGGCGCCGGCGCCGCGGTTAGCCTTGATGGCCTTGGCGACATGGTACTTGACGATCTTCTCCACGTCCGGGCACGTCTTCTTGTAGTAACCCAGCTTCAGGTGGGAGGAGGCCTCCGCCGCCGCCGGCAGCAGCACCAGCAACACCGCCGCCACCGCCAGTAGCACCGCGCCCGTCGCCGGCATGCGCACCGACACCTTCATCTCGCTCGCGCGAGCGTGGTGAATTGAAGGTGTCGTCGAACCACCGGGCCCCTGTCGTCGGTGTATAGGAAAAGGGCACCGGATGGCTGGACGAAAGCAACTGCCGGCGGCACCTCGCTGGCTGGCTGGCTAGCTAGCTAGAGATTGTGTGTGTGTGTGAGTGTGTGTGGCTCTTTGGCTTCCGCTGCTGCGGCCTGCTGGCGTTCCGTGGGGTTGGGGGTTTATATCGTCAGCTAGCTGATGGCTGGCTACTAGGCGCAGGGGCTGCGCGCTGGTTGCCGTTGCCTGGCACCTTCGCTGACCCGGCTGCTGGATGGATTGGAGAGCTAGGTGCCAACTGCCATGCGATGCGAGGAGGATCGGAGCGTGCGTGCGAAAGCGAATAGTTAGTTTATTTTTATTTATTTATAATCGGGCTCGTGTCGTGTGGTGACCGATGACGAGCTAGTCACATGGCCGGGCTCATCGCTACCTCATGGTGTGATAGCGAAAGCCTGCCGACCATTGGGGCGCCACGGACGTGGTGATCAAGCTAGCTTGCGAATACTAGTACTATACGATGTATGTACACACGTATAGTTCGGAGTAGTTACGTACGGCACAATTTTGGTACCTAAAGAGAGAGGTCCCCATGCATGCATGTTCATAGGCCATGGGGGTTGCTTGGTTCCTTTGCACTGGGAATCATCCGATCCCCATCCAAGTAGGTGACGACCATGTACTACGTATTTGTATTCTGGGAACGAATAATCATGCCCGTCACGATTATGATGGACAGCAACCAATGAAGCACAAAATGGACGGTCCCAGATCGATCTCTCCTAGTATGCACATGCATATCCCTCTCTCGATTTCAGTCGCTGGGGAAAGAGATAAAGAGACATACGGACGGACGAACGGACGGACGGACGTGTCTCTGAGTGCGTGATCCATCTCTACCAACCTGCTACCTACCGTATGTACACCGCCGCACGGTACAGCAACTGCAGCATGCTATAGTACTGTCTTGTGGTCACGGATCCGATCCGCCGCTCCCGGGCATGACTTTGCAACGCGACAAGCCTTTGGTTTTGGTTTCGGCTACCTGTAAGGCTATTCGCGTATAGTAGCATAACAAGCTAGCTAGGTACCTCCGTGATCCACGTGGGGGGCGATGCATGCATGGATGGCATGGACGGTTCATATATCATCATCCATCCACTACACAATAAACCACATCTGCGTACGTTGTACAATCATGTAACGCATGGTCTGGTCTCCCGACCTCTCGCGCGCCTGGTGGTAGAACGTACGGTGGTTGCCACGTTCCGATCCATCGCGTCTGTCTCTGTCGTTGCATCCACATCGGTCCCTGGCTCCGATCCCTGCGCGCGCGCGTATACGTGTTATCCGTCCTTGATGTTCCTTCAATTCCGTCGGCAGTCGGCACATGTACACTTGCTTAATCTGTAAGCTTGCTTGGTCATGTATGGTCGGCACACACCATAAGCTTGCATGCCCAGTTCTTGATCGATCGATCCCACTCGTTGTTGGGACACTAGGACACACACTAGCTAGCTACAACGATATGTACTTGACTGTCTCATGTGGGAAACGCGCGCCAAGTTAATCAACTGCATCTACAATCGTGTGGCCACTCCATCCGGCCTGTCCCAGTGACCTAGACCAGCCGCCACGTGGCCATTTTTCAGGCTACAATTTCTTTGTCATACTCTACTTTCCCCCTATAGAACTATGATGAAACTTCCACTGAGACTGACTTCATGTCCCGCGCACTATTATTCTTCTCCATGGCACCTAGGGTGGCGTCCGATGCTATGACCATATGGATTCACTGAATTACGGTGGCGCATCCACTTAGTCGGCTCATGATTAGGCCACCTGTATTTTTTAGGTCGTTACACATCATAATATGGGTAAGCGTGTGGCTCCCCCATGGTACCTCCGCCGCTTTTGTTTCTTCCTCTGCGAGTAGGGGGTCAAAGGCGCCATGTTGGACACACATCTTTGTTGCCGATTCATGATCACACTCCTACCTTCCCCATCATCGATGCCTCTCGCCGAGCGCTTTAGGTGTGGAAATACACCTCATTCACCAGCAACATGTGATCACCTCTAGAATTGGTGCATAAAAAGAGAAAGGAGCAAGATCCAAGGATCAAGCCCACCTCAGCCTCTTACACATACTAAGGGTCCAAAGCTTCGATCATGATCAAACTTATGTATTAAGTTCTTGGCAAACTCTAAAAGCGAACCACGAGTTTAACCTAGAATCCCCAAAATATGGTAGGTTATCCATGGATATTTTAGAGATTCAAACCCACCAATGTACCTGGACACCAAGGGGACAAGCCCTGCTTGAAGACTTGGCCCAATCCATTCTTGACAACATTCAGATTGTACCTCAGTGCATTCCTAGTGCACACAAATGGTTTGCCAAGACAAAACCCCTCATTTGAAACTTAAAGGTTTGTCTAGAATCTCTAGACAGTCTAGTGGCATATACCCAAATAGTCTATGTGTGCATCTTCTATAGTGAAACTTTATCTAATATTGTGCTTCTTGATCGATGCTAGATAATTGGTCATCATAGGGAGACATTGACTATCATGTTTGCCTTCTTTGTGATCAAGTCTTGAATCGTTTGATTGTGGGATATATTTTGCCAAGGAAACTTTCCGCTAGGATTGGCAACATTTGTATCAAGGGGTTCTGGAGGATTATCAACTCATGGCTGAATAAGAGGGAAAAAGTCGCAAAGGAATAATGTGTCACAAAGGCTTTCATGCTTTACACCTTTTCACCACACGGATGTTGTGTAAGGGACAAAATAGAAGAAACTTTTGAGCATGTGATGATGTCAGTGTGGAATTTAGTTGGGTCACTTTTGTGGCTGATTATTGTTGCGGTGGTTAGCAACATTTTGTCGCTAATTATTTGGCTGAGTCAAAAGAGCTTCTTATTGTGGTACCTGCTCTTTCTCTATCAAGGTGGTTGACAGAGGATGTATGGTTGTGGCCATGGCTAGCCAAAGGCATCCTTAGCCAAAGCCAGTGGCAAAGACATGGCGCTAGTTTGAAAAAAACGGTGAGACAAGGAAGAGGATTGTGTGCCAACATGGATAAAGAGTCATGCTTACTCGCATACCTTTCTGTGTGGCTCTCACCTTTAATTTTCTGCGACGTGGATGGACATGGATGGATCGGATCGGGTCTCTGTTCTGCAAATGGTTTTCTTCCTTGGTCGTGTCGCTACAATCAAACTATGGAAAAGAGTATTAGAAATATATTTATATCTGCAAATAAGTTCATTACGAAAGTGAGAATGACACTTATGGTACATAGGAATTACGTATGGTATATAGACATCCATGCTTGGTACTGTGGTAGGGTGTGCATGCATGCCACCAAATGAAACTTTCTATTCCAAACCCATGAATGAACGAGTGCTGCAGAGAGATTGAAGAAGCCATTTTGTATCAAAATTTGCAGCCTTTGCAAGGCAGCATCTCGATCTCGGGCCCATCTATCCCCAAATGGCCAAATGCATGGTTTTGTCAATTTTCATGCCAGTTGCGCCATCTCCATCCGTCGTTAAAATTATGCCGTGCCTCAACCACGTACGCCACGATGTAAATGCAAATCACACATCACACACACACAGCACGCACCATCCATCGGTCACCATCACAACGTACGTTAAAGAGCGGAAATTTCTTCCTCCAGAGAGTTTTATCAGAGATTATTGGAATATGAATTGATTTTAATATTTGATCCAAAACTCACAACTACTCATAATGAGTAGGACATATGTCCAACTAACGCTGATAGAGAGAGTAAGATATATTATTTGAAATAAAACATGTTAAAATAAATATATAGATGTACACATTTCGTTGGAACGCACTGGGAGGGAGATGTAACCGTGACATTTCGGAGAATCAATCCATCGGTGTCAGCTGAGATGGCTTCCCATTTCTGGATGGCTTGCTGTGAACGAGAACATGCATCTTCAATTCCCTGAGTTTAGCTTAGCTGGCCAATCTAACGTACTGGAGCTAGAGTTTGATACATCCGTCCAAATTAAAGTGCCTATTCGTCGACATCCTACATCATCATACATATAAGTACATTATATTTTACTCCTTCCTATATATATAAAGCTAGTAGGCGGTCAATTCGTCCAGGCTGCTAGAAGACACATTGACTACCTTATCGAACCAACGGGAGATCGACGATACTAACAAACTTGTGCGAGAGGCCATATGTTGATCTGTACACGTGTACTATACACAAAAGATCGACATCTAGTCCACCATACCATATCCTACTGATGGCCGTCGTTTAACTTTCAACGTACGTAGCGTAGCTAGGTCATGTGCACCACACACACATCACATGCACGCAACTTGTTTACATTCTGTGCCAACCCCAAACCAAATGCATTTCAGCTTGCATGCAGCAGCAATGCAAGCTTCATTCCAGGAACGCTAGCTTGCTTGCTTGCTTGCCGCTCCACCTACACACGTACATAGCAGCCGCCAGCCGGCAGGACTCTGATCCCTTTGCCGTTTAACGTTCAACGTACGCACTCTCGATCATCATCTCTAGCTATTCAATCTTCACGCGACACGCAACATGTTTATTCCCTGCCCAAATTGAGCACCAAGAGCTTCAATTCCAGCCACTTTCCAACTCGGACTCCAAGGTTGTCAAAAAACAAAAACTAAAAACGAACTCCAGCTAGCAGCATGTAGCTACCTAGTACCTACCTGCATCATGTATCGCTCTCTGTGTGTGTGGTCCCCATGCATGCTGCATACTCCCTCTGTCCCTAAACGTTTGTTTCCTCAAAAACCTGTGTTTCCTCACAAACACGCTTCCCCGGGCGACATATACATAAAGGGACGGAGGGAGTATATATATAGCAGTAGCAGCCGCCGCCAGGCTAGATACTCCCTCCATCGCATGGAATTTGTCGTTTTTGACTTTTAAACTTCATGTTTGACCATCCGTCTTATTCAAAATATTTATGCAAATTATGAAATAAATTAATCAATATTCAAGTATATTTATTGATAAAATAAGTCGTAACAAAATAAATTATATTTGTGCAAAAAATTTGAATAAGAGAAGCATCGAAAAAAGATGGCACTAATCCGGGGTGATAAACTCAAAGGACGGAGGGAGTAGATGCCAACATGCATTCTGCTTTATTCCCTGAGCTTTGCATGGATTTTATGTTTATTTATAGCTAGCTATCATTTTTCGTTTGAAATTACAAGTATTTTAATATAAGTATACATGTGCACCCCAAATACCGTAGCTAGTTCCAGATACATTGCATGCATGCATGCATCTAGACGATTGATGCTCATGTCAGGACTTAGGACTGCATTGGTCGTCGAGTACAGGCATGCTAATCATCTGACTAGTGGATTCCTAGCACGTTGCCATGAGTACGAAGAAGAATTCTATGAGTTACAATATTACTATCACCTTCCTATATTCTTTTTTCTTTTTTTTTTTTCTTTTTTTTCTCTATATCAATGGATCCCACTTATAATTTTATCAAAATATATACCTGTGAGATCTTGTTTTAAAAGATTTATTAAAATGAATTTAGTGGTGTAATTAGAATTTGATTTATTTTTTGGTTCATGAGTTATAACCTTTTTTTATGCCCATAGACATGTGGGGCATGTTGATGACGTGACGCAAGGAAGGGTTAGTGGGATGGTGAGGTGGTATGCTTGCATGTCAAGAGAATTAGCTAGTGAGGATAGCAAACATAAGTTTTATAGATATCTAATACAGTATAATAGGAGTACATGTACTTGCTGATACTGCTGGTTTTGTTACCAAACCATAACCCTGCACAGATGGATTCCTGAGGCAATAAGCAAGGCATCAACCGTACCCATCTTTCGATCAGGACCAGCGTCCGAGAATAGCTAGGCCATGTGACCGATGGGGACTGTTTGCTAGCAGAATATACGACGGCCAAACTTCGTTCCAACTTGCAAACCTGTGAGTACCTACGTACAAATGCCTTTGTAAAAATATAAGCTCTCATAGGACATTAAAAAAACTTAGGCGTACATTTATCAAAAGGCAGCTTTTCATGCACATAATTCACATATGGGTATGCATTCCGCTACATAAAAATTAGTGCACGAGAGCATATGCATAGCGCCTTTCAAAGAAAATGTGCTTAATTAGTACTACAGTACTTGTATGATATAGGTGTGTACAGCACTGGCCAGAATTTAGACAACAGATTCCTCTGCAGCTCTAGCAGGAACATGAAGGCATCAATTATTAACAAACTTTCAGGCCAAGTACGTACATACATATTCGCGTGCCAACTGGGGCGGCTGTTAACTGGAGGTATATAGATGCGTGATGCTTTTGTCATATGAGTTGCTCGCTCCATGACTATATACTTCTCAGATACATGCATGATTGATATGATTGCAACGAGATTTGTACTTTGTAATACTAACTAGATAGCGTCTCATCAATAGTACAACTACTAATAAAGCCCTCAAAAAAATAGTACAACCAATAAGCTTTCTATGAATAAATCATGGTAACTGTAAAAGCTGACCATTATACACTAACTAGTAAAGTACATCCACCATGATGTACTTGATCTGACCATAAATTGAAATGGGAAAAAAAAAAACTGATAACAACAGCAATCTGCTGGAAGAAAAGGTTGCATATATATGCACGCATGCATATATATGTTGATGCAGATATTGTTTTTAAATGATGTCATGGACCAATGATTACCATCCCAATTAAAGATGCTGCTAGAGTTGGGTGTAACAGAGTAGTATACTATGTGATAGTCAAGCTTAGTGTAATCATGATGGCACGGTGCAGTGCCGTGCATTTTTCATCTTGGTCAAGGGTCGACCCACCATGATCTGAGCGTGTGTGACCCTAGCTATGGCATGGTTGGTGCGGATATGATATGGCCATAGTACATGTGCATGCATGATATCTTGGCACCACTCATTTCTTCCTTCTTCGATTTGCTTCTTCACGGTTTTGACGACTCTACGATATAATTTTGCCAAAGATCAACTAACCAAAGCAAACGATTATATTAGGATCACTATTTGAAAAAAAAAACAATATATGACGAGTTTTGCTAGTAAAAATCGGTTGAAATTCTAGGATTACCATGAACATTACAACTGTAAACAAGACCATTTAGGCGTTATTAGAGATATCTCTTGTTTCAGACAAGCTTAGAAAAAATATCTTAGAGATGTCTTGTTTTAGACAAGCTTTAGAAGAAAAAAAAAATCATAGAGATGTCTCTTGTTTCAAACACACCACCCCTTACCAGTATAGTCCATCAGTGTTATGGAAATGGAACGCCTATGAAAATAAAGGCATTTAGAAAGAAAAAATATCTTAGAGTTGTCTCTTGTTTTACACAAGCTTAAAAAAAACGCACCACCCCTTACCAATATAATCCATCAATGTTACGGAAATGGAATGCCTGTGAAAACAGAGGCATTTAGAAAAAAAAAAATATATCTTAGAGATGTCTCTTGTTTACAAGCTTAGGAAAAACACACACCACACAACGGCCTTACCAATATAGTCCATAAGTGTTACGGAGATGGAACGCCTATGAAAATAGAGGCCTTTAGGGGAGGAAGGATCTTAGCTAAGATAGTCCATCAATGTTACGCAAATGGAAGACCTCGGAAAATAGAGGCATTTCTAGGAGCAGTGCGAAACAGCAACCACAACTAGAAAAGTGATTTCAGCCGCACTTGTAATATGGCCTGCCTCTAAAAAACGTGCTCCACAAAAACAAAAGGTCATTTTTTTTTTTTTTCAAAAGAAATAAAAACGATGAATTTCAACTATTGCAAAGTTGTAGATAGAGTTCGATGAGATCTATAAATATTCATTGTTTTCATTTGGAATAGTTTTGTAGCCCACATATATGTTTAAAGTTATCTTAAAAAAATCAAATTTCTAAATTTTTCAAACAACCTTGATTGGAGACTTGTTAGTAGAGATAAGGTGAGACTTGTTTAAAACAACAGTATGCAACATGTCCTTGGATTAGGTAGGCTGAAAACTAACGCATGGTTGGGTTTTGATGTATACGTGTCTCCTTTTAAAAATGTATGGATATAACTTTGTCATTGTTTGAGCTGTCACATTTGCTTGCTTGTCCATTTTAATTTAAAAACTTGGTACTGGCTCTAGTTAGCTAGGAGTGGGGCCCACATGTTACATGCATGTGGTCCACACTATCCCGACCAGCACTATCCCGACCAGGGCGCTACTCCCTCCGTTCCAAAAATAGATGGCGTTTTTCGACTCGGTAAAACATCTATCGGCAATTATATATTAAAATAATATTAATATTTATATTACATAATTAGTATCATTGGAAAGATCTTTTGATCTAGTTTTTTAACAAATTTATTTGGAGATTTAAATCTTCTACATATTTTCTATAAATCGAGTCAAACTTCATGGCATCTAAAACCCAAAAGCGTCGTTTATTTTGGGACGGAGGGAGTAGCTACCATCCGCTGCTGCTAGTCTGCTACTGTAAAATGGCTGTGCTCGGCCTCAGGAAATATAGAAATTGGCTTGTTGTGCAGAAATTGCTAAAGCAGGCTTGTCATGGATCGGCCATGATAGATTAGATTAGCGTCAACTGTAAAGCTGAAGCTAGCATTATCCATTGATTAACTTAGACATACTGTATAGTAGTAGTAGTTAAAAAAAAAAGTTTAAGAAACACATATACCGACAAAGCACCCTGCTTTTTTTTTTAGTTAAAAACAAAAGAACAAAGCCATCTGGAAAAGAAATTAAAGCCACTGTAGCCTGTAGGTAGCTAGTGTTGTGTTTCTCTAATAAAAAGCAAAAAGGTAGCCATGGTTCACGAAAGCAAATGCATATAGCTAGCAGTGGACCTATAAACTGTGTTCATGATGCAATCATGCGTCCAGATTAGACAAAGATATATAAAGCTTCATGCTGCTTGTCGTGATAGAGTTGATATATTTCAGAGGACTGATCTTGACACGCGATTTGCTACTTTGTTCATCCGTTTCAGCAACTTCCATCTTCACCGATGATTCGTAGTTTTTTTTTCTATAATTTTGGTTAAAATTGGGATGTTTTGACTCTTCAATTGCTTAGAATATATGACTTATAATTTGAAATAGAGGGGTATAAGAGAAGTGATATAACAATGTTATGTATATATAGCTAGTGAGATGATGGGGGAGTTAAAAGGAGGTATCATGGAATGGCATGATGATGCACACACTTCTGGCATTGGTGTTGGACCGGATATATATATGTAGATGTGTGCAGCACTACACTGTGCCACCTTTTCCCTTTTGCAAGGTGAGACATCGCTTTATTTCCATCTGTACATATATTATTTGGTTGCTGTGGCGTCTGCGTTGAGAGCAACTAGCAGCTAAGGCTACAGGGGCGTGGGCGTGCACTCACTCGATCACGCCAGCACTACAGATGCTCAGATCGATGCCTGCAGCTAGCATGGTGGAATAAGGTAGGATTATGAGATTATTGGGTAGCTGGCTTGGGCAAATCAGGGAGAGCTGTCTGCTGTCGTGTGGAGTACACATGCATATATATATGTGCACAAGTGTCGGTCACAGCTAGCTCCGAATTCATCCTGAGTGCACAGTGTGGCATGCACCGTACCGTACCGTCAATTAGCTGCCCAATCCATTCAAATTAAGGGTGATGTTTCCAGGTCCTGACCCCCGGTCCTTAATTTCAGTTCAGAAACGTTGATCACATGCATGAGAAATAATACAAGAAAACTTTTACATAAAGGAACCCTTTATTTTTGTCTTCTTTTGTATCTCAAGCAGGGGCAGATCCAGAGTGTACTACTGTTATAATCATTGATGTCATCACCTCCTCTATGACATTTGGCAGATTAAGTTGTCCATTGTGGCCAACAGGTGTTGATATTTGATATGCTGTGGAGGTTGAGTACCTGATGGTGACTAATTAGGCCAACATGTAAAGCCTCTAATGTCTACACCACCAACTAAGGAATGCACGAAAGAAAAACTACACTGAAAAAGGCCAAGTTGGAGACTAGAAAACTGAAATCTTAATGATCATTTTCCTACTAACTCAGCTAGTCAATCTCAAATAGCTATACTGAACATAAATTGCTGCAAGTTTTATATATATTGCACTACTTACAAATATATTTGAAATGCAATGTTTTCGCATAAAATGAAAAGGCTTTATAAAAATTAGGTAATTAAGGTGCATCCAAACGGAACAGCTAACATGTAGGTTAATTGTTTGGATAAGTCTTCGACTAATTGTTAGCCAACTAGGTTGTTTTAGAATAATTAGTCTAGTTAGCTAACCTTACCTAGTTTGGGTTAGTTTTCAGCCTACCTAACCCAAACAGGCCCTAGCATATGCAATGGTAAGATGTGACAGATAAAGAGCCTCTTGTGTCGATGGGTGTTGATAGCTAATTTCGACTGATTTAATACGTAGTATTCTGTGAGAGAGGATAAACTGAAACAAGATGAGCAAGCGGACAGGCTCAAAATCAAGCTGATTTTTTTTTTTTTTTACAAAATCAAGCCGAAGTTGGTGCGACCCAGGCCTCCACACGTTCACAGCAGCAGGACGAAGCCCACATGGTCACGTGCGCTCTTAGTTCGAATTGGGCCATGCAAATCTCATTGTCGTCGTCTTCGTGGCAACTTACGCACGTGGGCTAGATGTTGGCCCACCAAACAATAAGCCGTCCGTTAGCCTAGCCGTGAGATTTTGGGCCTCATATGAGCCCACCAGGGCAGCC
The DNA here is from genome assembly GCA_015847255.1 of Hyparrhenia diplandra. Classification (NCBI taxonomy): domain Eukaryota; kingdom Viridiplantae; phylum Streptophyta; class Magnoliopsida; order Poales; family Poaceae; genus Hyparrhenia; species Hyparrhenia diplandra. The sequence goes on from JADLZK010011231.1 coordinate 285,763, forward strand.
TAACAAAGAGGCCTAGCCTGCCATCAAGAAAAAAAAAGGCCGAGCCCAAGCACCGCCTTACCAGCACGAGCCCAAATAGTTCTTCTTGGGCTCCACTCCAAAGTCGACAGCTTCCCCAAACCCCTCGCCGCCTTCTTCGAACCTTCCGACGATGAGCTCCCCGGCCGCCGCCGCCGCGGAGGCGCCGAGGACGGTGGCCTCAGCGGTGCTCCGGATCCAGATGGCCCTGCTCGATGGCGCCGCGGCGTCCAACGAGGCGCTCCTCCACGCGGCCGCATCCGCGCTGCTCTCCAGCGCCGACTACGACGACGTCGTCACCGAGCGCACCATCGCCGACGCCTGCGGTAACCCCTCGTGCCCCAACCCTCTCCCCTCCGGCACCGCCGCCGCCAACGCGGGGCCCCGCTTCCACATCGCCCTCCGCGAGCACCGCGTCTACGACCTCGAGGAGGCGCGCAAGTTCTGCTCCGAGCGATGCCTCGTCGCCTCCAAAGTTTTGGCCGCCTCGCTCCCCGCATGAACGGCCATATGGGGTCCCGCTCGACCGCCTCGCTGCGGTCGTCGCGCTCGTCGAGGGCGCCGCCACCGCTGCTGCTGCCGGGGACGGGGAGCGGGTTAGGGTTTCAGGGCGTGGATGCGAGGAACAAGGACGAGGGAAGGAAGGTGGAGATCAAGGAGAAGGAGGTCGCCGGGGCTGGGGGGGAGGTCTCGCTGCAGGACTGGATTGGGCCCTCCGATGCCATTGAGGGTTATGTGCGCGCGCCGTGACCGCAGTGCCCATGGTGAGTATTCCATACTTTGCCTGCCCGTGCTTGCATTGCATTTTATTATTTCGTAAATTTCAATTGATTGAATGAAGGAAGGGCAAGAACAGCCTGATGGTGTTAGTATCAATTGATTGCCCATGGTCCTAACGCTGAAGTATTGCATTGTGATATGTTGCATTAGTGTTGCAAGTTGTATTTGGTCATACAGATCACCATAGGTGATTGCTCATGAATAAATTAGGTAGTCTGAATTGGTTTCTAGAATAGGATAATCGAGGTTAATTTTGTTACTTTTTACAAATATTGTTTACCCGTGGTCAGAATAAGTTGACTTGCAACCTGCCAGTACCTCTAGTTATCAACCTCTTTGTATACATGAGAACTATGTGGGTGAAAGGAATCAAACTCAATATTACCCAGGGGAGGATCCATGTTTGCACCCACATAATAAAATCCTATGCACCCACAAGGCCAGCCCCCCCACCCTCGCTCAAATGTTTTCTAGCTCCGCTTCTGATTTTACCTGCATATTGTCGACATGGTTGCGTTGTGTCAATCAGCAGATGTAGGTGGTTTTGTTCAAGTGTATCAACTAGTAGAATTAAAGAAAATTGAATAATAGAGCTTGTTGGTCAAGGATTTTCTGACTCTTTCTCCATTCCTTTGAATGGAGATGTTGTAAATCTGCAAAACAGTAGGAAAAAGTTGACCTAGTCACTTCACCCTTGGAGTTTTAGTCAGTACACTTGATTTAGTCTACTGCTGCATTTACACATCATAACTTTGCTAGTGATGCAGTTCAGCCTGCTCTTTACAGCACACTGGCAATTTATATGGTCTTCAACTTTGCGAGTGTTGTATTATATTTCTTAGCAAACTTGCACAATAAAACCTTAATCTGGGTTCTGCAAGCATCTTTGGATTGATATAGATTTCGTACACTAATTTTCTGGTAACTGAAAGTAACAATGTTTACCAGAGTAACGGTAGTTTTACTTGCAGGCACATTTCTGTACATGAAAGGATGCTTAACTCCATTCTTGCCCTTTGTTCGACCTGTCTTAAATTTCGAACAATTGAAGATACAGTGAGCTTATGTTCTGTTTTCAGGGCAAAAGCCACAGGCTCAGCAGAACAAAGTTGCTGGACCTGAGCTGTCCAGAACTGAGAATGCGGATTCTAGGACTACTGCTCCTGGTGAAGATGGCATGACAAGTTCACCTTCATTGGTTGAAACACACATGAGCACCGAAGTAATAGCTGAGAGAATGGGCGACCTGGTTCTTGGTGAGAATACAAAGACACCTAGAAAGAAAACTGAAACTCCATCAAAGATGTTGGAGCAAGAGGAAGATAACAGTATGGTGTCATCTTGCATATCTGATTCTTTTTTTGAAGCAGCTCGAGGATGTAGTTTTGGAAGAGAGAAAAGGCAGTAAGAAAAATAAAGTGAGTAAAGCATCATTAAGGACACAGAAGAGTAAGTCTAGAAAAAGGTCTGCTGGCCATGAGGTGGACTTTACGAGTACCATCATTATTGGGGATGCTTCAACAAACAGGGAGGGAAGTGCTACGGATCAGTATAACTACTTGTCAAGTTCTGTATTGGTAGACAATCATCCCTCATCATCTCAATCTTCAGCAAAAGATTCAATGCAAGCTTATGCTGAACAACTGTGCGAAGAATTCAGTGAAGCAGTGAACATTGGAAATGATTTGACAAGCGATGAAAAGATGAGGCCTGCATTGAAGTCTTCGTTGAAAGTTAATGGGTCTAAGAGTGGTAGACAGTCTGTTACATGGGCAGATGAGAATGGAAATGTTCTAGAAACAAGTAAAGCATACGAAAGCCCTTCAAGTAGCGTAAAACAACCCGAGGAAGGAATAGACAGTTCACTAAGGCGTGCATCTGCAGAGGCATGTGCTGCAGCACTTATTGAGGCAGCAGAAGCTATTTCTTCAGGCACAGCAGAAGCAGAAGATGCAGGTGAGCATGTATTCATTATACACAGTTGCTATTCTTTGAGGCACACAACTTTTGTTATTGATTGCTACTGACGCAAGCTTTTCTAATGTCAGTTTCAAACGCTGGAATCATCATTCTGCCTGACGTGCTTAACCAGAAAGAATATGAGAATGCCAAAAACACTGGCGAAGGTGATGACCCTGAGATAGATAGGGATGTTATCAAGTGGCCTAAGAAACCTGTACTTCTGGATACGGACATGTTTGAAGTTGATGATTCTTGGCATGACACGCCTCCAGAAGGTTTTAGTCTAACTGTAAGTATTATTAAGAAGGAAAAAAAGAGAAATACCAGTTTTGCTTCTTTTAATCCAGTCTCACCATAATATACATTTCTTTTCAGCTGTCTGCTTTCGGAACAATGTGGGCTGCACTATTCGGATGGATATCCAGGTCGTCTTTGGCCTATGTGTATGGACTTGAAAGGGGTTCAGTGGAAGAGTTGTTGATTGCCAATGGGAGGGAATATCCTGAGAAGATAGTTCTGAGGGATGGGCTCTCATCGGAGATTAGAAGAGCTCTAGATTCTTGCGTTTGTAACGCCGTGCCAGTACTCATATCAAACTTGAGATTGCAGATACCGGTTTCAAGATTGGAGATTACTCTGGTATGTTTCAGCTTTACCAAGCAGATTATACCTTTTCAAAACAAGAGTGCTAGGTTAGCTTGATGCTGGTGGCTGACACTTATATTGGCCATAACACATGAAACTACACCGTATATGTGCTTGCTTTTGGATTATCTAATGTGTGCCTTGCTTTGCCACCAGGGTTACTTGATTGACACAATGTCATTTGTTGACGCCCTGCCTTCTCTGCGCTCAAGGCAGTGGCAGGCTGTGGTTCTGGTAATGCTTGATGCGCTCTCCGTTCATCAGCTTCCTGCCCTTGCTCCAGTCTTTTCAAATACAAAGCTTGTGCAAAAGGTGAGTAACCAATTTTACCTTGCACTGACGATTTTTGTGTTCAGTTGAAGAACGTATCTTATTTTGCTTTGGTGACATCTGATTTGTTTCCCCACGCGATGTGCGATGTAGATGTTAAATGCTGCTCAGCTTAGCAGAGAGGAGTATGACTCCATGGTGGACATGTTCCTTCCTTTCGGAAGATCCGTCCAGGCAACCACGCCGATGTAGCCCAAACGAGGAGCCGTGTGAATCGGTATTCTGAAAGCTGCGTGAATCGTCTGCTACTTTTCGTAGGATCTGATCTGATACTTGGCTGAGCTGACAGAGTAAATACAAGTCACTGTCTAGCACGAGTCATGGTTATCTGTTGAACAAACTGCCACTGGTAATTTCACTGGAGCTGAAATACTTGCGACCGTGATGCCGGCTTGTCAGCTTGCGATATTCCTCCGCATCTTCGTAGGCTGTGAGAACAGACAATCTTTGCTGTCATTCTCAGAGACTGTTAGCTTTAGTGTGGGGAGAGCAAAGATAACTTACACGGATGTTTGGAAGTACTGTAATTCACAAGCTGTGATACCTGAACTCTAACCACCACCCGTGTTTATTCCTGCGTTTTTACTTTTACATGCTCTCTCTCTCTCTCTTGTAAATTATAAGACGTTCTAGTTTTCCTAGATAAATAGCTTTTGCTATATATTTAGATTTAGATACACACAATATCTGGAAATTGTATTTAGAAAATTAAAACGTCTTATACTTTGAAGTAGAGTATGTATGTAAATAATTGTGGATTTGGCAGCCAAACCTGCCCCGTCTCCTATACGACTTATCAAACCCGGTGTGTCGCCGGAATTGTGTGCGATTGGCACAGGTGCGCACTAGTCCACTCCCCATCTGCTACCTGCTCGGCTAAGACAAAGTTGATTGATTGATTTGATTTTTCCCAGTGTAGCTGTGCCTGAAACTGTGCTCAGCACTTGCGTGGTCAAATGCAGTGGCTCTGCTCTCCTTTTCTCACTCACTGAAGTTGGCGGCTCTCGGCGCAGGTATAAACACATCCAGCCGTAGATAGACTCTTGTGTCGTGTCTTGGCAATTGGCCATGCCATATCATCTCCAAGCCGTAGAAAGGAACCTTGCTTGAAAGGCCTGCCCCTCTGTGGTTGGTGCCATTGGAATTACTGAAACGCATGCTCTTACGGCTTCACGTCGCCTCAAGTCTGTTCACTGTTTGTAGTTAACTCTCAAGAGTCTCAACCTCTTTGCCTCATGTTTGTATCAGACATCTCTCTTCACTGTTCAGCACCAACGGCCAATTCCTGCAGTTCCAGCATTATAACAACAGAAGCAACTTGGAACAAGGTAAGTGGCAATGGAGCATGTCATCAACATCATCAATACATATATGTACAACAGAGAGGTGGTGCTAACAATAACATCAACAACTAAATAACAAGAGTGAAATAATAAAGAACAAAGTGAAAAATAACCTACAAAACTGCTGGCTGCTGCTGCTGCTGCTGCAGCAGCTAACCTGCCTACGTAATCCGCAGCCGCCTCTCAACAAATGGCCCAGCGCTCATCATGCGTCAACCAGTGTTGTCAGCATAGTATTTACACATCCCGAACCCCCCTGCTTCTTCTTCTTCTTCCTCCAGCTCTAGCGGTGGTCGGTCTCCAGCCAGCTCCTCAGGTTGCACAGCGCCTCCGTCGACAGGCCCTTACAGCCCGCGGCCTCGTGGGCTGCTCCTGCTGCTGCTGCGACCCCAGCTCCGACGCCTTGAAGCACACCACGATGACCGCGGAGGTTGTCCGCCGTCTCCAGCCTCTTGGCCTCCATCACGAGCTCCCTCGCACCGCGGGTCGTCGTGCTGCCTCAGGCCCCGCCAAGACGAGGCTCACCGCGTGCTGGCTCGTCATCACGTCCCGGATCCCGCCGCAGCCCATGATGAGGAACTCGTCGCCCTCGCCCAGCGTGGCCTGCGAAACTCGGGCTCCGCGATCAGCGGGACACCGACGCAGCGTCGGGCGTCTTCATGTCCCAGTCGCCTAGGGCTCGTCACCGAGAGGACCCCGTTGAGGTAGCCGTCCTCGATGTATCCCCCTGATGCAGCGACCCTCTCGCACTCCTCGACGTAGTTTGCGCGGTGGTCTCGAGACATCTCCATCGCGACTCCTTTTCGGCATAAGACAGCACGGCAGTCCCGGCATTCGCAACTAGGAGTTGCCTGCAAGGATGGAAGGAGGCACAGGAATGTTTTGAGACAAGATCAATGTGGCTCAAGTGACTCGAATGGTCGTCACTGCATATACAGCTTATTATACCTCCCAAAGACTAATGCAGTGAGTGCCGTTGTTCCAGATGAGCGGCTGATGTCCAAATCATCGGCCAGAGCAAGATCCGCCTGCAGGAAAGCTCTGCGAACAGAGCTCTCAACAGACTGAAGGTACATCTCATCGACTTGAGATGCTTGTGGGAACTCACTATCCTCGAATAAGAACCTCATTGCATGCCTTTTCATGTAGGCTGCAGCATCTGGACCGCCATGGCCATCAAAAACCTAAAACACAGAGGGATACAATCAGTTGTGGCAGTGTTTTAACACTAGGTGCTGGAGAGATAATTCACAGAGAAAATGACTTACCCCATAGAAGGCACTAGGCAAAGGGCAGACCAACAGCGAGCCGAGATGAGCAGAAAGATCATCTATCCGGATGTGTTCGTCCTCCATGTACCTCCTAGGACCAATATCGGCAAAGCTACCAGACCGAATGTTGGGCACAAACTGTAGCACGTCCATAGACACACTTGGTGCAGCATCAGGCTGTTCCAAACCCTATATCACACACAATAAAATACAATTAGTACCTTAATCGTCAAATGGTAGAAAAGCAGTAAGAAGAGCAGCCCATTGAGCCTCCTAATTAACAAAATTAGCACCACCCTGTGTCCAGGCCAAACTATCTCATCTCAGTTTCCAAAAAAGTTCGTTCGGCGGGTCTCCGCAGTTGACAAATTACACACCTAAACAGTTGAGAAAATGCCACATACTGAACATATGGTTCACCCACTAATAACCCACTGTATGCTCAATCAGGTTAAAGAAACTACAAGTGTTGCACATCAAACTTTCTATTGCAGTAACAGGGACGCCGTATAAAATGACCAGATTAAGAACCACTAAGCCAAACTCATCTAGTAATCTAAACTGGTGCAAAAGCAAGCACAAACTCAACCACCACCAAACACTTTCACTACAGATATGTATGGGGGTCCAATAATTCACCACCCACTTTCTGTGAACCCTGATGAGGCGTACAACTGTGCACAACCACCACACTAGTCTAGAGAGCTCCTCCTCCCCCCAAGAAAGGAGCTACTACTACTTTTTGGCCAGCAAGTGTATGAGCCTTTTGCATCCACAACAAGCAGATCTTTTTCCCCCCAAATCGAAAAGGGAGATGGAAAGTGGACTCCCTGAGCTTGTCCTACACACTTGAAGAACAGTATCACAACGGTAGCAGCAGTAATCGGTAGTAGTAACAACAACGCCTAACATGAAATTTGATTTGCAAACTTACAAGCAAATCTTTTCCAAAGAAAAGGCTAAAATGCTCCCAGTCAACCTGAGCTTGAGGAACTCACCATGAGAGGCGGCACCTCCACGGCGACCTCGACCTCGACCTCGACCTCAACGCCAACCTCCGTGGGCGGCGTGGCTACGGCCGCCGCCGCCGCTGACATCCCGACGACGTCGTCAACACCCTTGGTCGTCACGCACCGGTGGTGGTACTGCACCTCCAGCACCGGCACGGGGGCCTGATGCATCACCTCCGCCTCGGCCACCATCTCCGCAACCTCTCAGCAAGGGAACCTACTCAACCACTCCCCGATCCAAGACGAACAACGCCGTCTCCGCCGCGCCGTCAACCAGGAAGGAAGGAAAACAAGAAACCGCCCGATCCGCCGAAAAGAACACGGAGACCTCCGAAAGCCGCCGCCGCCGCCGTCGTTGGACGATCTGAGGCGCCGGGGAAGGGCGATTGATTGAGTCCCACCCGATGGTTCCCGGGCAGGGCAGGACACGGTTTCTTGATCTGAGGAGGAGGAGGAAGAAGAAGAGAGCGAGGGAGGGGGGGAGAAGAGAAGAAATGCGGAGAAGTGAAGGGGGTGGATGTTATTTATCCGTGGCGTGTGTGCGCGCGCGGCCGCGGAGGTGACCGGCGGCGACCGGTGGCGGGTGGGCTTGGTGACCGGGTGGTGGCGGTGCGTGACGGGCAAGCGCACGCGGCTGCGGCACGGACACGTGGCCGTCGCGTGCCCGTGTGATTGGATGCCGTTGCCGACCACGCCACGGTTTTCTTTCTCTATTTTTTTCGTTTTTTTTTATAGTTTTTGTATATGATGAGTTTATTTATGATGAATACAGTATTAGTGGCCGGATAATAATCACAATAATAATATACTTAAAAAAATAAAATAAAATGCAGATGGCCAGGTCATATATGTAACCTTGTTTCTTGGCGGGAAAAGAGTGAGCACTAGCTGAACGTACAAGCCAAGTGTTTCTTGCACGGCAACGGAGTGAATCTCGGACATCCCATCCCATAATTTGGGTTTCGAGATAACTTAGAAAATTAGTCGAGTTAAGTTGCATCCATTGGTCTCCTGTAATGACTAATCAAAATTTTTACCCTTGGCTTATACTTCACCCATTCTAAACTATAGATATTTTGTCATTCTTTTCAATTCCATTTTCCTTGCTTTTTTACTTTTACTCTACCAAAATTTATATCTTAATGTCGGAGAGCGTACTTGTAAGTTGTAACTCGCAAGTCGCAAGGTACGTCAGCTGCAATGTACGTACACGTCAACATACGGCCACATACAAGTACAGTACAGTACGGAGCAGGATGCGGTCGTGGACGCCTTGAGAGCACACATGCATGCCACTCTTTTTGTTTTTTGTTTTTATCTGCAAACAAAGTCAAAACGAAGATTTCTTATCTCCGTGTAATCAATGCAGTCATGCTTCTGGATTGCGTGAATTTGTTGGAATAGATCTTTTTAGACATTAGTTTTTAGTGGAAGGCTTCTCCCTAACTCGTATCCAATAATACTCGTGTCCCACTAAGCCACCCCCAATGGTATAAGTTAAATTTATTTGCTCTAAACCAACCTCTCCAATAAGAACCTTTTCAAAGAATGGCTCATACTATGATCATAGATGTTAGTTTTCTCTTTGTCTTCTACTAGCAAAACTTGTCGTCGCGTTCTTGTAGGGACGTACTACTTGCTGAAGTTGTAATATAAATGACTCGCGATTTGAAAATTTATGTACGTGCCCATTGTTTGGCTACTCAGCGTCACGCCCGGCTCGCGGCGGCGCAAGAACCCCTGTGCCTCCAAGACGCCGTTCCGCTCTGGAGTCGTGTAAGTGGACAGAATTATTTACGTCTTATTGTTATGAGATAAGTAGAAAGAAACTATGTCTTCCTTGAAGAAGAACAAAACAACCCGATATGTTTTCTCTGAAATACATATGAAGTCGCGGTTCTAGAAGAAAAAAAAAACTTCCGTAAAACAATAGAAAAAGGAAAAAAGAAATCGGTATCAAAGAAAAATAAAAAGTTTTCGCAAACACAAAGAAAAGTAAAACATTAAAAACATAAAAGGAGCCTAGCCGCACACGGCTGGCCGCAGCCGCACACCACGCTCCCGCTGTGCTCGGTCGCCTCCCACTGAACGCAACTCGACCGACCGCCTGGCTACCTTGCGCCGCCCAGCCCTTCCTCCCTGCTTAGGCCAGCTGCCTGCCACTGGCTCCCTCGGGAGGCCGTCCCTCCCTCTCTCTGTTTCCACCCTGGGCAGCGGTCTCCTCTGCTCCTCCTCAACCCCAACCCGTCGCCCTCTACTCCGTCCGTCGTGCACAGGTCGTGCCGTCGGCGTGGGCACACCTGGCCGCACACGCGCGGGGAGGCGACGGCGCGGGCACCCTGGCCAGCGAGTACACAGACAGGATTGCAGGTGCCCTGTAGTTGGTTTCTTTCTTTGATTTCATCGATTCGATGCAATTGATTTTTGTCGATTGGCGTGGAGGTCGGCCGTCACAAGTCGTCGTCTTCTTTCTATAGTTAGTCTGATTTGGGTTTGAATTTGAATCGATGTGCTGGTTTTGATGTACGTGCTCGGTTCGATCTGCTGTGTACTCGCTCTGAAAAAAAATTATGAATCCATATTGTTTTCAACTTGGGTTTGGAGTTAGTTTTGGACACAAACTCTGTGTTTGGAATTTATTTGACTCTACGTACGCAGACTCTAATTGGACTTTTTATTTACGGAGATACAAACTCGGACCAAAACATACTAAATAGAGAGGGGGGAGACGGACGACAGGGCAGGCAGACCCAAAAACTTGGTGGGGAAGAAATTTTTTCTCTTTATTAGTAGGTATAGATTAAAATATATTAAAAATTCTGAGCTGACCATTATGGCTGCCCTGATAATAAAAGTATACTCTTTTCTAAAAAATGCAATTCTAGACATGGACTACACATTATGATACCCCTAAGGAGGAGTAAGGATACAAGTTTGTTTGGTTACGAATAAAGCGTGACAGATTGATCTTATCCCCCCGAGTTAGAGCATCTCCAAGAGTTTGCCAAAATTTGCTTAGTAACTCATAAAAGTACATATATATCAAGTTAAAAAACAGTTCATCTCCAATAGTTTGGTATGATTCACTCCCAAAATAGAAAGGAGGTTTTGCAAAGTGAACAAAAAAACTTTTCGTAATTAACCAAGCCCATATATATGTAAATCTACGCCGAGCGGAGGGTGAGCCCGCGGCTTCAGCGTGTTGGCCGAGTCGCGGCGCCGCCAGAGACCGCGATGCCAAGTAGTATCCACGCGCATATATGCGTGTCGAAGGCATAGAATTTGTCAACTTCCTAAAAATGTCAAGTTGGTTGCCAAATGGTTAGAGGTTATTTTTTCTTCATTTGCCAAAAGAAAGAAGGATGCCAAGGTGAGATGCTTGGAGATGCTCGAGATAGGATAATCTCACGGTACCATGTTTTTTTTTTTATTTTTTTGCGGAAAACCATGTTTGCCTGTTTGGTTGAATTAGTGAGACTAGATAGTCCATAATATCATAATCCCTTTGTTTTGAATCGATGGGGTAGAAGGGGTTGTGATCCTCGATCAAATTTGAATGAAACAATGTACTTTGCCAACAAGATTTAAAGATATCTATACAATACAACTCATATTGCAAATGTTTTTTTGTAAATTATGCAGGCCACCACATGCGACTTTGATTTGTTTGGTCGTACAGAGCTTGAGCTGGGCTCGCGCTAGAAAAACACAGGAGACTTTCCTTTCTCGTGAGCCAGGTCCAAAGGATGCACGCACAAGTCAGCATGCATGCAAGAAACCTGTCCCGCACACTGCTCATCAACTCATGCAGATCCCAAAAGTTTGGGCAAAATTTTTGACGGATGGGACATGCATGTCACATCGTAATCGAAAGCACGTTTCGCTTGTCGGTGGTAAATATTATCCTACCATGGCGTAATCTAGGCTCAAAAGAATCGCCTCGCAATGTACATCTAAACTGTGTAATGAGTTTATTTTGTTACCTATATTTTGTACTCAAGACATATACGGCATTTTGATGTGATGGGTATTCTTCTTTTTGCATAGTGAA